>CP135543.1:2488283-2576587 GCA_032402905.1 Khaya senegalensis
GAGGCAGTGTAGCCATGGCTAAAGGCAATACCTTTTAAGTGGGTTTCCATGAAGACAACGGTGGGGTATTTGCATCTTTGTATCTATACGAGATATTTAAATGCCTATCACCCTTTACAGCATCTGCTGAAACAGCTGATTCAAGGTCGGCCATTTCTCCTGGAGTTAGTTTCACTGACAGAGCCTTAATATTTTCATTGAGGTTGGCAAACTTGGTGGTTCCAGGAATGGGACAAACGTCATCTCCTTGGTTGTGAACCCACGCCAATGCAAGCTGTGATGGGGTGCATCCTTTCTTTGATGCTATTTCATTAATGCGTTCGAATACTTTTACGTTATGCTCCAAATTTTCAGGCTGGAACCTTGGCAGATACTGCAGAAATTAGAATAAATGTACTTCAGGACAAAAACAGTATTGAAACATTAAGAAAGAACATCATTTTGCATGTAGCATGATTTTACATTCAGAGTTAGAGAAGAATACGCCTCAAATTTGAGTTCTTCCTAGGTGAACAACAGCCATGGTCTACTTCAAATAATACTATTAAATGCCAGATGATATGGAATTGTCAACTAAGATCAGTTAAAGATGCTTTTGGCTTTGGTATGAGGAAGATGTCAATAGGCAAGCATGCTGATTTCTGTTATCTGAGAAGAAAGACGTTAATTCCTACAATTTTCCTAAAAGATCATGCCTACATTTCTGTAATTAGAGGCAGCCATCTGAAATGGTGTGGCTTTAGAAGGTTCAAATGCGCATACATATGTGAATGGGACAGGATACTTCCAGCAGATAAACATAACCACCCCCCTCCTCCCGCCAAAAAAAAAAAATGAAAGCGAAAGAGTGTCATGGAAAACACCAGGTCAGATGCACAATGCAACAACATAGCAAGATGTAGAAGCACGGTAACAGATCTATGCCAGACAGAAAATGCACTTTTATATTTGTAGATTAATCACAATTGGTCAGAGATGTTTAATATAAAACTATTATGCCCTACAACGTTTTAATCAAATGAATAAATTGACCGTAATTTCTATGCTGCTTGGAACTATTCTGGAAGAAAATGGATTAAAAAATTCTGATTTTAGGATTTGAAATGCAATAACTATCTTGTAAAAGGTTGGCAAACAAGATAAGTACTTACGAGATACTATGTCTGAATGAATCAGGTTTTGGTCAGAAAAGTGTTCCAATGTTTTCAATTGACCCAAAAGGAGAAAAAAAAAATTAGTTAACTTCATTCTCCTATAAAGAGAACGTCCATGGTAAAATATTTTGGCGTGCTGGAAGGGAAGGCTCACAAGGATAAAGCCCACTTAAACAGATGCATATAATTTAACATCAGGTTGCATAAGCTAAGAGCACAATTAAACTTCTGAAGGATCCAGTAATACTTGAGGTAATGGAACTCTTTTCTGATTCAGATTTTGACATGTAACAGAACTTTTGTATGAACATTTGTGGATGCACAATGGAAATTTTCTATCATCCTAATTTGAATGAGGAATTTCACATTGAAACTGACTATTTGATTTAATAGGCATTATCATGTAGATTAATTCAAGATATTGATATACATTATATCATGATGAACTATTGAAAACTATGACAATTGCGTTAGTATAGAGTACAACTAAACTAAGTATAATGCCCCAGTTTAGAGCTCAGTCAACACAGAAAGGTCGAGGGATTTCTGGTCACCAATAAAAGAAAAAAAAAAAAACTAATAGGTATAATGGGAACATAAGTGAGATTACTCTGTTATCAGTTGCTGAGAATAAGTTTTTAACAGGGAAGAAAAAAAGTTATGTAAGATGAGGAAGCTGAGACCCATGAATTTTCAGTGAAGAAAGAAAATCAGAGTTAGCTAGTGATAATAAGTTCTGGTAGACATAATGTCAATGGGACAGTAATTTGGAGTTTGTTAAGTTATTAAATACTCTTTCTTCCTCCTCCATTCATGTATACAAAGCAACTTCAGTGCTATTTAGAAGGCCAGAGAATCAAGGAATTATCTGAAAAGTAAAATAAAAACAGGTAGTTTTAACAAGTCAAATTCCTACAGTTTTTTTCACTAGAGTGAACTTTAACCATGGGTTCCAATAATGACACTGGAAGACAATTTAATGGTAAATGCACAAGCAATGCATTACAAATACTAATAATTAAATGGTAGGCTTACAGACCTGTCTAGCATCTTCCTTAGTAAAGCTTTCAGCCAACTTCTTTCCTAAAGCAAAAAATCCTAGTCCGAGAGGACTATATGCAACAATTCCAATGCCAAGTTCCCTGAACAATCAGCAGCATTGTATTAGCGTATTTAAAATTACTATACTCATTATTTTCTTACTCCTTTACTCACACTAATGGCTTACCTGCAAGTAGGAATTATATCTTCCTCTACTTCTCGTGCCCATAAGGACCATTCCAACTGCACAGCTGTTATTGGATGAATAGCATGAGCTCGTCTAATTGTTGAAGCAGGAGCCTCAGATAGTCCAATATACTTTATTTTACCTTCTTCAACTAGTTTCTTGAGTTCCCCCATCTTCGAAAAGAACATAAAAATTAGTGCATGTTCAACAGGAAGCTAGTTTTGTGAATATATGATCCAAATAATGAACATAATGGAAAAATGAAAGGTTGAAATGATTTTTTAAGTTTAAATCTCTTCATCTAGTCCAATATACTTTAAATTAGATATGGATAAAACAAAATGGGATTACTGCTAACAGCCCGAGAAGAATTACACTATGTCTTGGTGTCATTATTTCTACAATATGCTATCTTTCCTGTGATGACTCTACAGTTCTTTCGTTACAGATTATGCCTTAATAGTGTCTGTAGCATCAATTAACATGAGTAATATAAATGTTTAATTTCCTCACCCGAAACAACTATAGACTTGCATTTCCAAGTCAGTTGTCTACAGCACAGACACTTATCTAAAGGGTACTACACTTGTTAGAAACCATACATATTGAAAGTTCAAATGTTTTTTTAATGAAAAAGAAATCACTAACAATATTACCAGAAACTGCAACAATAAACAAAAAGAAGAAAACTTTACATGCTTTTATAAATATTTGATAGCAAAATTTTCAACTTAAAGATTAATGAATGTCAGCAAGACCTCAAGGATCAATATTTTATGACCCCATTTAATAAGGAAATTCATACAACTAATTGATATACCACAATCGACAATTTCATTATGTAGATTGCATCAGTTTCAAAAATCAGCAAGTTTTGTGTGAAATTAGAAATCCAGATTATTGAAGAAGACTGAAAATGAAACTTAAGTGACTTGCAGATGGAGATAAGAACATCATTTCCTGGCATATTGACACACACATTAATAAAAGTGGCATTATGCAATCGAAACAAATAAGAAAATAGAAAACAAAAGAATACATAACATATCTAGGTTGGCAAAACATTTGGGTTCATAGAACAAAAATTCTCTGACTTCTCAACTAGTAGCCATCCCAAATTTTTAATACAACCAAAAGAAATATTACCGCAGTTTATCAATTAATCATGCTGCAGTAGGAGTCCTATATTTTCCCATGCTAATTAAATCTCTGCTCTGAATAAAATAAACCTACCCACAGCTGTTATCGTTTATAGGACCTTTTTAAGAGAAACATTATGAGTTAAAAATTAAGCTAAACATGATTCAAACAAGTAACTCGTATGTCATGAGGAGAAGTAAAATTTAAAATTTTCGGGACAAACCGTGACTTCAATGGGAACTCGTATGTCAACGCGATGTTGGTAATAGAGATCAATACAATCAACACCAAGACGCTTCAAGCTGGCCTCACAGCATGCTCTCACATAAGCCGGATCACCACGAATTTCCGGCTTACCATCCTTAAGGACGACACCAAATTTTGTCGCCAATTCAACTCTTTCTCTGAACCCTCCTTTCAGAGCCTATCCAAATTCGCACATGCATGCATCCACAGGAATATGAGAAGAGAAGAACAATCAACAGAATCAATTAATTAAATAGCCTGAAACAAATAAATGAAGAACCTTGCCCAGAAGGATTTCATTTGTGTGTGGACCGTAGACGTCAGCAGTGTCAAAAAAAGTAATTCCGATATTGATGGCATGGTGTATCAGATCTATCATCTCAGGTTCCGGCTTAGGGGCACCGAAGACGCCGGACATGCCCATGCATCCCAAGCCTTGTGCAGAAACTTCCAGGCCCTGAGAGCCAAGCTTGATTCTCTTCACTGTTTCCATTTTCCTAGCTACAGTCCGGAAGCAAGAAGACACTTGGAATTCCTGATAGATGAAGTAAACTGCTTTAACGGCGTTCCATTTATATATCTGTAGAAGCCAGATGGCAGTTGATTAGTACATGGATCAGGGAGTTAAAGTTATAATGCTGACGTAGGGGATTATGTGTCGGACATGGCCAGATTCTGTTGTGTAGCAAGTGTCTGATCTTCTTAAATGCTCCATAGGTGGGTCAACATAGCACTCAACATTTCATCTATATATAATATTTCATTTGATTTTTGAAAATAAATTCGTACCGACGTAACTATAAAACGACAGGCCTAAAGAAAAATGTACATGACACATGGAGTAAGAAAATGGGTGAGCACTACTCAATCACCAAACAGATTAAAATAGTCCAAACATATATATTAAATATTCATCAAAATAGGGGGCCACTCCTTACCTTTCTTGTATTTTCTAAGGATAAAGATAAGAATTTGATATCATTGTTGACACCAATGTAAGAAAAGAGATCATTGGACATCACATGAGTTTCACTATTTATGATCCTACTATTATTATTATTATTATTATTTTCTCTGTTGGAACGCATTTGTACATATCACTCCAAAAGTTAGTGAAGATTGTCTCGTGGTATTATGTGGGGACTCTATGACCTAACGATGTTATTGATGCAGCATTCACCGTGTGTCCATGTTGAGCTCGCCGGAGAAAGGTTTATCCCGTATCAGTAAGGAATATATTTTCTACAAAACAAAGGAGACATTTAGGGCATATTCTTTTTAAAGGAATTTCAAACTCTTCAATGTCGAACATTATTAAAAAAAAAAGTTTTAATTATTGTCCATGAAAAAATATTTTCTAAAAAAAAAATATTTGTAATTGATAAAATTATTCGATCTAAACTAAACTTTCATTAACTCAAATAATTTAAATATGTAGATATTTTCAATGATAAGATTTTTTTTATATTTAGTTAAATTTTTGAGATAATATAAAAGAATTAATATATTCCTTGTTTAATTTTTCAATTAGGGAGAAAGATTAGTCATTTAGAGATTAGTTGAAATTAAGGAATACTAAAAAGACAATATTTTTACTTAAAAAATGAGAAATCATAATATAACATGCAGTAACTTTAAGGGGCACCAGAAGCTAAGGCCACAACTCTCATCAAGAGGTAGTAGTTTTGAGACAACCACCCTAAAAGCCAAGGCTGCAAACTCAGGATACTAGGATTGGGTGCCGCAGTGCTAAAATCTAAGACTGCGGTGTCTATCAAGAATGTTTGGAGAATTTTATCTGTTTTAGGGAACAAGGATAGATTCGAGAGGAGAGGCTTATGGAAACAAAAGAAAAGAGAATAAAGCAAAGAAGAATCCCGATAAAAAAGGATTCCAAGCTTTTGAATAACCATTTTTTCTAAATTTTATTCTTTACTCTTAAATTTTTTTTATTTTGAGATGTTGAACTTAGTTTATTTGATTATAGTATTCTATAGCATGAACTAATTTCATTATTTTAGAGCTTACATGTAGCTAAACTAAGAAAGATTAATATTTATTTATTTAAAATGATATAAACTTGGCTATATAGTTGAGCATTTGTCTTATTCTTATTATTTCTATTTCAATCAGGTATTAAATAGTGAGTTGATTACATATTAATGTCCTAAAAAATATATTTTATATTTTAGATTGTGTAATGAATATCTTTAAATTTATGCAAAATAGTGATATGTTTGTCTATATAATGTAATTATTGTATAAAATCTATAAAATTTATAACTCTCTGATTATTTGAATATACGTAAGAATATAATAAATTAATAATTTAAAAGTATTTTTAGTGTTATCTTTAAAAAGGTCAATAAAAATATAAAATTTTTTATTATTAACTGTAAACATAATTTTAATTAATAAAAATAACAAACTAAATTACGATTAGTTTAAGTAAATTTGGATGTTCTAAAATTTTATTTATTTAATTATAATTTTGTTTATATTATATTTCAGTTACTTGTTAATTAGTTAATTAGTCATTTCTGACATTTTATTTATTTTGTGTCTTTTAAAAGGGAAGGAGGAGGGATTCGAGAGGATGGACTTTCGCAAACAAAAAAAAGAGAATCAAGCAAAGAAGAATCAAGAAGAAGAGGATTTCAAACATTTGATTAACCATTTTTTCTAAATTTTACTCTTTACTCTTAAATTCTTTTACTTTGAGATATTAAATATAATTTATTTGATTGTAGTATTTTATAATATGAACTGATTTTATTATTTTAGACTTTGATATAGCTAAACTATGAAAAAATAAGATTTATTTATTTGAGTTGACATAAACTTTGCTATATAGTCAACTATTCGGCTTATTCTTATTATTTCTATTTCAATTGGGTATTAAAATGATGAGTTAATTATATATTAATATCCTAAAAAAATGTTTTATATTTTAAATCATATAATGAATACAATTAAATTTATGTAAAATAGTAATATGTTTGTTTGTTTGATGTAATTATTGCATGAAATTTAAAAAATTTATAAGTCTCTAATTATTCAAATTCACGTAATGGTATAGTGAATTAATGGTTTAAAAATATTTTCATTATTATCTTTAAAAAAATATCTTTAAAAAAGTTAATAAAAACATAAAAAATAATTTATTAATAATCATAAATATAATTTTAATTAATAAAAATAATAAATTAAATTTAAATTATCTAAGGTAAACTTAAATATTCTAAAATTTTATTTATTTGATTATAATTTTAACCTTTACTTTATTTTAATTACTTGTTAATTAGTTCATAAATAAATTTAATATTTTATTTATTTAAATAATATTAAAAATAATAATAATTAATATTTAAAATTTAAATAAATAATTTTTATAAAAATAGTATTTAATTTATAATTATATTATTTATTTACAATAACGTATATTATTGCGTGATTTTCTTAACGTCAACATGGATGCAATAAATTTTAGAAGCTTAAATAATTGCGAATCAAGTACGGGTTTGACAGAACTCATAAATACAAGCACATACATACATACATACATATATATATATATATATATCTACATATATATATTTTTGTGATGGGAGCTGTTCAGAGCTGACAAACATGTCAAACAGCCAGTGTACAGGTGGCAAACGGATTATGCCGTGCCAACCCGGCACGTGTTATGTTTGTTTTTCGAAAGTTCGATCCGATTTGTCCCATGAACTCATTTAATTTGTGCTGTACCGTGCCATAATCATGCTAGCCCGTAAATTTTCTTGTTTTTGTTTTTTAAATATTTTTTTAAAAAAATTAATTAATTAAAATGATCAAAATTTCGTTATATTTGACTTCTATACTTCTATTATTATGTGTATTGTTAATTTTTTTTAATTTTAAGATTATTTTTAAGTATTTTAATTAATTATTTGTGTTTTTGTGTCAACCCACGTACTTTTTTATTGAATTTGTTTTGATCCCCGTTCAATCCCACCTAGTTTACAAGCTTAAAATATTAGCACCACACAAATTCATATGGACTCATGTAGTATCCGTCAACTATTTGTTTTTTTTTTTTTTAAGACAAAAATCGAACCAATACATTTGATACCACGGACACCTACTTTTTTTATATCCAACAAGGCCTGATGATTGTTTGTTTGGTCGTGCATTGTTATTTAAGGTATTAAAACTGCCTTAACATCACTTCCAACGAGATGACATCACATAAAATTACTTCATTTCTTTTCTTGATTCCATACTCAAATCAAATATCGTGTGCAAACAAGAATTACTTTTTGGTTAAAGTTTGATACCCAACTCAATATAGTCAACGGTTATAAACTCAACATCATGGACGACATATATTACAATTACATAAAAGCATACCGATAGAAATGATGTGCTTGTTTGCTGCGAAAAAGATGAAAGTCGAGAACGAAAAAATAGGTTAGACAGACAGAGGATCACGGCCCTTGCTCTACCCGCATCAGAATGCAAGCCAATAAGTTTGTTCAATGGGTAAGCCCTTCGCCATTTTTTATATACATGAGAGCAGAGACCTCCACTTTTGTAGAAGTAGCCATTGGTTTATTTCATTAAGAGTCATGTTAAACTGACTTAGAAATATAAATGTGGTTAAATGTTCCAAATACATTTGTCATTAGTTGTTTGCTAATCGACTTAATTAAAAATATAAAAACAATAATAATAATTCACTAACATTTTTTGAAATGGATGGGGTTTATGTTATTTAAAGTGTCCTAAATAGTTGAATTTGGAATTGGCAAAAAGAGTGGAAATCTCTTAATAGTAGTAGAAGTGGAAAAGAATATTATTATATAAACCAAGAGATCGATTTACTTCTACTGTTGAGTGTCTACTAACTAGTTTCTTGAGTTTCCTCATCTTCCAAAGTACACAAAAACAAGTTAGTGTAAGCTTAAGAACAAGCTTGTTCTAAGACTCCCACACACAAATTTCAACAACACAACATTCACAACAAGCTTTTATATACCAAGTTTTACTTTTCACTCAGTATATTTGTGGCGAGTAATTTGATCAAGAAATAGAAAGTAAACAGGAATCCATGTCGAAAAGACCAAAAATTTTATGTGGTGTAGAGATCAATCACCTGTCTAACGTGAAAATTAGTTCCAACACACGTGAAAAAAAATATACTAAGGACTGAAGTCAAGTACTTTGTAACATACCACCCCTTAATAGCCTTAACAGAGTAACTGCCGTCTTATTTTATTCATGTGTGTCTATCATGTTCTACTTACATTGGTTTGGACTATAAAACTTAACATGACAAAATGATCCTATGGTTAACAAATATATTACATTGTTCTGCTATCCAGAAACTACATAACGGTACCACAGAGGCAATGTAGCCAAGGCCTAACGGCAGTACCTTTTAAGTGGGTTGCCGAAAAGACAGGAGTGGAATATCTAAGTTTTTGTAAGTATACAGCATATTCGGATATCTATCACCCTTTACAACATCTGTTGAAGCTAAGGATTCAAGTTCAACCATTTCGCGAGGAGTTAGTTTCACTGACAGAGCCTTAATATTCTCACTGAGGTTGGCAATTTTGGTGGTTCCAGGAATGGGGACATATGTCATCTCCTTGGTGATGAGCCCAGGCTAAAGCTAGCAGTGATGGGGTGCATCCTTTCTTTGATGCTATTTCATTAACCCGTTCGAATAGCTTTTTGTTATGCTCCAGATTTTCAGGTTGGAACCTTGGTAGATGCTGCAAAAATTAGAACACGCACACTTCAGCACCAAAACTGAAATTGGGTCATTAAGAAAGAACACCATTTTGGATATAGCATGATTTGACAAGCAGAGTCAGGTAAAAATACTCATCCAACTTGATTGTGATACTTTCAGTGATTCCTAGGTGTACCACAGCCACTCTACTTCAAATAATAATATGAAATGCTATGATACAGAATTGTCAACGACGCTAGGTTTATGATGTTCAAGGCTTTGGTATGAGAAGATGTTTCTATACATGTCAGTACACAATCATGCTGATTTCTACAATCTGAGAATTAAGATGATTTCTAAAATTTTGCCAAACGATCATGTCTACTTTCTGTCATCTGAGGCAGTCATCTACGAAAGGCTTGGCTAAAGAACGTTCAAACACTCGTATACATATTGATGGGATAAGATAGATCCAGCAGGTAGACCTATCCGAATAAAAAATAAAAAGGCAAAAGAGAGGCAGTAATCACTAATTGCACAGTGCAATGAAAAGACTTGACAAGATAGCAAGATGCAGAAGCATAGTAACAGATCTTTGCAACGCAGAAAACACACCTTTATATACAGACGTATTCAACATAAAACATTATTAAGCTACACTCTTTTAGTCGAATGTAAGAGATTGACAAACAATTTGAGTACTTCTGAGATACTATGTATGAACGAATCAAGTTTCAGTCAGAAAATTGTTAAAATATTTTCATTTGACCCAAAAGGGAACAAGAGATTAGTTAAGGACTTTGTTCTCCTATATAGAGAAAGTCCAGAACATTATGGCATGTTGGAAGAGAGAAACCCGCTTAAATGGATGCATGGAATTTAATATTAAGTTGTATAAACATTGCAATATAGCAAAGATGGCAACTACCACAAGGATGCAGAAGACTGGAAGAGTACAATTAAACTTCTAAAGGATCGAGTAATACTCAAGGTAATGCAAATTTTCTATGATCCAAGTTTGAATGAGGAAATTAACCTTCAAATAGACTTTATCATGTACAATAACCAAAACTGTATCACGATATCAAGACCAACAATTGAAAACTATGAAGAATTGCAATGGTATAGAGTACAACTAAACAAGTATAATCCCCCAGTTTAGACCTCAGCAAACAAAGAAAGGTGGAGGGATTTCAGGTGTCTAAAAAAAAAAAAGGCAGAAAACAACGAACTAAAATGGTACAATGGTAACATAAGTAATTACTATCAGTTGCTGAGAATGACTATTTAATAGAGAAGAGAACAAGTTGTCTAAGAATGAGCAAAGCTAAAACCCATTAATTTTCAGTGAAGAAAGAAACATCAGAGAATCAGCTAGTGATGAATAAATTCTGGCAGACGCGATGTCAATTGGATTATAATTCGGAGTTTATTAGGCTATTACTTATTGAATGCTCTTTTTTCCTCCTCCATTCGTACATACAAAGCAATTTCAGTGCCATAGAAAAGGACAGAGAATCGAGAAAATATTTGAAAATTAAAAAAAAAAAAAAAAAAAGAACAGGATGTTTTAACAAGTCAAGGTCCTACAGAGTTTGATTAGAATGAAATATAACCATGGGTTCTGGAAAAGAATTTGTAGTTTCTTAAAGGTCAAATTTGGCAAGTGACAGCAGATATCTTAGGCAAAGGTGTTTGCGTGGCAAGAAACATCCAATAATGAAAATAGAAAGCATTTTTTGGCTAAATGCATAAGCAATGTATTAAAAATACTAACAATTGCACGGTAGGCTTACATACCTGTCTGCGATCTTCATTTGTAAAGCTTTCAGCCAACTTAGGCCCTGATGAAAAAAAACCTTGTCCTAGAGGACTATATGCAACAACTCCAATTCCAAGTTCCCTGAGCAATAAGTGGCATTGCATTAGCAAATTTTAAATTGCTTATAATTGCTTATTCCTTTAGTCTTATTAATTGTCATAGCCGCCAGTCAGAATTATATCTTCCTACATCTCGTGCCCATAAGGACCATTCCAACTGCACAGCTGTTATTGGATGAACAGCATGAGCTCTTCTAATTGTCGAAGTAAAAGCCTCAGATAACCCAATATACTTTATTTTACCCTCTTCAACTAGTTTCTTGAGTTCCTCCATCTTCCAAAAGAACACAATAAAGAATTACTGCATGTTCAATAGGAAGCTTATTTCGAAGATATCAAATGATCCAAATAAGGAACTTTATATATATATATATATATATATATATATATATATATAAAGAAAGATCGTTTACAAGACAAACCAGACCTTAAGAGTACTTCTACTAATAGGTAACAAGTAATCACAAAATCACCTTTTTTTTTCTTATGTTTTCCCAAGCACTTTGAAAAGCTCCTTTTACAGTCAGGGCTGAAGGGAGAAATAAAATATTATTGAAATTAATACATGCTCAACATGATTCAAACAAATATGGAGAAAGAAAATTTAAAAGGAGGAAAATCGTGACTTCAAAGGTAACTTGTTTGTCAACGCGATGTTGGGTAACAGAGATCAAAGCAATAATTATCGAACGCTTCAAGCTAGCCTCCCAGCAGGCTCTCATGTAAGCCGGATCGCCTTGACATTCCGGTTTACCATCCTTAATACTAACACCAAATTTTGTGACCAATTCATCTGTTTCTCTGAATCCTCCTTTAAAAGCCTGTCTATAAGAGAACAACAATAACAAAATCAATTTAATTTAGTAAATGAAGAACAATCCGCACCTTGCCTAGAAGAATTTCGTTTGTATGGGGATCGTAAATGTCGAAGTGTCAAAAAAAGTAATTCCGATATTGATTGCATGGTGTATCAAATATATCATCTCGGATTCAAGCTTCGGTGCATCCCAAGTCTTGTGCTAAGCTTCCAGGCCTTGAAAACCAAGCTTGATTCTCTTCACCATCGACATTTTCTTTGTTACTAACGAAATGACAGAATTACAGCTTTCATTTTCATGCATGTTTTTAGCCAAAAATATGTTTGTTTACGTTCGAATGATACTTTTTTTTTTATTCTAAAATAGTCTAATTTTAAAAATTATTTAAAATTATAACCTTATAAATTAGATTTTTCTTGTGCTTTAAACTATATATGTATTTTAAATTAAAAAAAAAAAAAAAAAAAACTCCTAACCATTTTGTTTTAGTCTTAACTACAAATGCATCCAAAACGTTTGCAAAACAAATTGAATCCTTAACAAACCTAAACCTTACCTCAGACTTCTTGTTGTTGTTGAACTAGAGTCTCAAACCCTACCTTAGAGTTGTTGCTAAACTAACATTTCAAATTCTATTTTAAGTTGTAGAACTACAATTGAGTATAATAGTGATTGAGTGTTCAAATCTTTTAAAAATTTAATTTTTTTTTTGTTATCATAAATTATTGATTTTGGTTTAATTTATGAATTAAAAAGACTTATAAATTAATTTATGATATGTTTCAGTTACATTTGAGTAATTTGAATGCATTGTTGAGTTGAATAAGAAGAAGAATAGTACCAAAATTCAGAGAGGTTAGGTGATAGAGTGATATCAAGTGTTTCACATGTAATGTTCTATAATTATTTATTCAACAATACGTCATCGATATATTAATTAAAATTTGATAATAAAATAGTAATATATAAAAATATTAGATATAAAAAAAAAAAATTTTTATCAATTAACATAATATGTAATATACTTCTTAAGTATTACATCGTTTTGTAGATTAAATTATATTAAATATTCATATGAAATTTTATTAATTATATTTTTTATCAATTGAATTATAAAAAAAATTAATAATTAATCATTTGAATGTTGAAAAATATAATTTTTAATAAAAAAACAAAAAAAATTGAGATATGATAAACTTTAAATTGTCTAACACTACTCTAATTATAACTATGAAAAAAATTATCATATCAAATCAAGAGTTACCAATTTTTGCCAATATATTAAATTTTATTACTAGTATTTATTTTTAAAATTTAATGATACAATAATAAAACATTTCTAATCAAAGCTCCTTTACATACATTTATTTAATATGAAATTGATTAATTATAAGACTAATAATAAAAAAAAAAATTAATACAAGAACGGGGAAATGGGATAAACAAGCCATGCAATAAGCTCAACCAATAAGTTGTCCCTTCCTATCTCTAATTCCTCTCTCTTGTTTTTATATTTCTCCATTTTCATGCAATGGAATTAACCAATTGCTATATTGTGTTGCAATAAGCTTATTAGTCATTGGCACAATTCATGTTACATACCAAAAACAACCATAGCTGGCTTCAAAAGTGGATACTTCAACAAAGAAAACTAATAGTGCTCTTGACAAACAAGCTAGCAATAATTAGTGTTAGTTTGATTTGGTTTCCCGGTTGATCAAAAGGGTACTTTTAATGGGAAGTGACAACCAAATAAATCATAATTGTTTTCTAACATTTATACTCATAAAAGCTTTATCTGTGAAAGGTCCACTCTGAAAAGTTTTACTTCAAAAACTGTACTAAACAAACTTAACGCAGTTGGTGAGCCATTTTGGCCACTAGGATTGGGAAGAAATTATGGCTATGAATGATCTATAACTTACTTTCGATGGTGGCTTATAATTGTAAGTACATTGTTCTTGTTATCTCCTTGATAAAGAAGTGATGATTGAGAAGCTTATGCATATGAAAGAGACCTCTCAGCCATGAAAGTAGAGCAAGTTCTCCAAATGAACGGTAGCAAGGAGACAGCAGCAATGCCTACAATTCGATGATTGAAGTCTCTTTCTTGCTATGTCTCTCAAGTACATACTCGCACAGAATGATCTTCATTACTAACCTTATTTTATTTATCAAAAATTGGTTAAAAATCATATAGTTGAAGTAGTTAGCATTGACAGGTAGATAGAGAGCTGGAAAAATTGTAGTAACTACATTTTGTTAGCAAGAACTATTGAAAACCTTTCTTCCATTTACAAGTATACTTGTTATTTTTATCTTTAGCAAGTAAGAAACACATTGAAATTCTAGTGATTAGAGAACTACTATTAAGGTTTGCATTATTAGCATTCTTTGAAAAATTATATTTAACTATCATACTATAACATGTTATGTTACTTACTGCTCATTAAATGTGATACTATTTATCTGTATTTTTATGATTTTCATAATGAGAGAATTTTTAAACTTTCTAATTATATTAGGCAATGTTGATATTTATAAAAATAAAAAATATTGTTGCACCATAAACTTCATAGCAAGTTGAAGCATATTTTGACTATAAATCAAATCACACTATCAAAGATCAGATTAAAAGAGAACCATTATCTAAAGTGTAGAAGAATTGTCCCTTTAACTTGATAATAAATAATCAAATTAAAAGTATGGTAACAAGAAAGAGGTATATTCGCATAGCCAAATATGTTTATATCTTTGAATCCAATCACATTGGGTAACATAGTGAGAAACAAAACTAGGTTAGTTGCTTAATAGTACAGACAAACTGAGGAAATTGACTTTGATCAGACTTTTGCTTTTATGGATAGGTTAAAATCAATTAGATTACTTCTTACCATTTCATGTGTTTTAAACTTTAGATTTTTTTCAAATGGACGTAAAAAGTGTATTTTTGAATAAATTATTAAATAAGAAAACTTATGCAGAACAATTTAAAAGTTTTCAAGATCTTAAATTTCTTGATTATATTTTTAAACTTAAGAAGGCATTGTATGAGCAAAGGCATAGTATAAGAGATTAACAAAATTTTCATGTGAAAAAGGGTACAAAAGAATGGAAGTTGATAAAGCATTATCCATCAAGAACTTTAATTCTAAAATTATAATTGCTCAAATATATATGGATGATATTGTTTTTGGTTTTACTCCTAAAGTTGAAGTGCAAGAGTTTGTGGACCAAATAAAAAAAATAAATTTGAGATGAGTTTAGTTAGTATACTAACTTACTTCTTATATTTGTAGGTTAAATAACTTGAGGATGGTATTTTTATTAACTAAAGTAAGTATGCTAAAAATCTAGTGAAGAAGTTCAAGTTAGATTCTACCAAACACTTGAAAATACCTATGAAGATGAATGTAAGATTGTCAAAAGATAATAGGGGGTCTAATGTTAGTCCTAATTTATATAATAACATGATTGGTAGTTTGTTGTATTTAATTGCGAGTTGCCCGAACATTAGTTTTACTATAGGGTGAGTGTGAGATATCAAGCAAATTCGAAAGAGTTTATATTTATATATTGTAAAAAGGATTGTTCATTTTGTAAATAAGACTAGTGATTATGGTATTTAATTTTTAAAAGCAACTAACTCTTTTCTTGTTGGCAATACTAGTCTATTTATACCTTGAACTTTTAGTGTAGAAGGAAATAGAGTAGAAAGCCTCTCCTCATTCGAGTACATTTTACTCCTCAAATCTATGCATAAACCTTTGATCATCACTTCTTCATCAATAAGATATCAGTATACTTGTAATTATAAGTCACTATGTAATCAAAAGATGAGAACATCTTGCTTGAACCTCCAAAATAATCATTCATGACCATAATTTCTTCTCCAAACCTGAGTGGCCAAAATGGGTTTACAATGTTACCACATTTTATTTAATTAAAATCAAGAAGAATTTGAAAAATAAAAAACAAAAGGTATTTGAGAATTTTTTTCAATATTACTATTAATTTGTTCTGTAGTAGGACTTGAACCTTAGTGGTTTCGATAAAATTAAGACAGCACTGCTTCCATAGAAAGGTCTAGTTTGTACTTTCTCCAACACATTCTTATATTACATCAGTACTGAGGCCTCCTATGCTAAAATTAATATTCTTTATTTGTTATCAGAGTGTTATTAGCATAGCTTTGGGAGATTTAGATGCATAAAACAATCTTCAAACTTGGAATAACTATAATGCTTTTGTTTACTACCATCATTTATGGTCATGCTTTTGAAGTGGATGTAGGGCAACAACTATAAAATGATGAGTCTTCTAAACCAAGTTTAATAAAAAATAAAAATAAAAAGTAAAAAGAAAAAAATATATCAAAAATTAATGGACTCTTTGAGTTGATGTTGAAATTGAAGTTAATACTTCTAATTTTTATTTTAAAGGTAAAAAATAATATAAAAAGTAAATAAATAAATAAATAATATTTTTCCTCACTATATCAACTTGCACATGATAAAATAGCACAAAATTTTTTCTCTTCATACATATCTCATAATGCCAGATGTTCTATGTGTGTAAACACCAACCAATTTTGATACAAATTAAAATTTTTTGTTAAGTATTAATGGTATTCTAACTAAAATTTAGACCAAAAAAATTTTAACAAAAATTCTTAATCATTCATCTTGTTAAAATAACGATTAAGAACTAGTCTAAAAATGATGGGTTCTTTCATATGTTGTCTTCTCAATTAAATTAAATGGAATAAATTGCATCTTTAAACCATTTGTTTGCAAGTTACATAACATGATATCTTTTGATGTAATAGTTTGCAAGTTACATAACATGATATTTTTGATGTACCATAACTTCTTTTAGGATTTCTTATTTTAGTAAATTTTCATCCTACACAAAAAATAGTCAAAACTACGAATACTTCAACACTAAGCACCTAACAAGAAATCATCAAATGTCACAATTAGGCTGTCACTAAATACGACAATTAGACAATTTTATTAAAGCCGCTAAACGTTATATTGATTCCATAATTCCTCCCCCACCCACACCCCGCCACCACCTCCACCCCCACCCCCCACGTCAAAAGAATCAAAATCAATTTGCCAGAGAAGGAAACTAGGGTTTCACTTTCTATAGAAAGCAATGAAGAGATTGTTGATGTCTTTTATAGGGTTCACTTAAAATGGAAGGTTGGGTCAAAAAATGCCCCAGGTAGTTAGAACTTTATGGTTAAATCCCATGTCACAATCTTCGAGTTGAGTGTTCACAAGAAGCATAAAGACATTATGTTGGATACTTACATGTTAAAAAAATCCAAAGAAATAAACAAGAATAAGAAAACTTTGAAACTTTTTACTTTAAAGCCAGAAAGGGAAGGGAATAGAAATATTTGGCAATCAGTGAATCTTGATCATCCAGCCACTTTTGATACTCTAGCAATGGATTTTGATTTAAAAAAAATGATGATAGATGATCTTGAGAGGTTTGTGAAGAGGAAGGAGTTTTATAGGACATTAGGCAAGGCATGGAAATGCCAGTATTTGCTGATTTGTCCTCAAGGGACCGGAAAGTCAAACTTGATTGCAGCCATGGCCAATTAACTCAAATTTGATGTCTATGACTTGGGAGTTATCTAATCTTTGGGGTAATGCGGATTTAAGGCATACATTGTTTGCCACAGAGAATAAGTCAATTCTGGTTGTGAAGGGCGTTGATTGTTCCATTGAGTTGCAGGATAAGTGTAAACGGGCTCCGAAATCTGATTGGTCAATAGCAGAATCTAATCAAGGAAATCAGGTAATTTCATTGTCCTATGTTTCTTTTTTAACTTAAAGGATTGTTTAATATGAAGACTCTTAGTTGATATGCTAAGAAACTAAAGACTGTAATGTCCAATAACATCTTCCTTTTGTCCTAAGTGAAATTGAGTCTTTTGTTATAGTTAAGCTAAGTGAGTCTGTCTTAACACCCGGAGACAAGTAGGATTTAGGTACTTATCCATTTCCATGATTACAATGCAGACGTTTTAGTGATTTTAGGAAAATTTGAAAATGGTGAGACCCAGACAGGTTTTGAACCTAGTTAATGGCACTGACAAAGAATAAACTAGTTTTATAATTACTGGGGCTGGCCCCAAATTGCAGTGAGAAACAAAGAATGAGATGATAGGATTTTAAGCTCTAAATCATTTCTAGTAAAAAGGCTACTCTAAAGAATCTTCCTTGAAGACAAAAGGTTTCGTCGACAATTTGATGCAAGTAATTTAGGTCTTTCCAAACGCTTCATGCATATAGAGGCATGTGAGGTAGACCGTTAGGAACCTATACGGACCAGTAGTACTCTGTCAAACTAGAACTGAAAGATTTGGTGCTTATTTGCTCATTCATCTTTTAGTATTTAATAGCATAGCATATAATATTGTCTGAACAGTGAGAACCCATGATTTTAAATTTGAACTTTGTCTAAGCAATTTTACTCGGAAAAGATAATGTACCACTCAAGTTGTTAGAATATGCTCATTCAATGGACTTTTAAAATGGCTCTTGAGGTTGTTCTTACCAACAAATTGATGCATGTGTAAGTGGATCAATCTTTTTTTTACATTTCAGTTAACTTTATCAGGAATGCTGAACTTCATAGATGGATTATGGTCAATCTACAGAGAGGAGCGGATTATAATATTCACAACCAATCATAAAGACAGGCTTGACCCTGCTTTGTTTCGCCCTGGTCGTATGGATATGCACATCTATATGTCCTATTGCACTCCATGTGGGTTCAAAATACTGGCCTCTCCAGCTACCTTGAGATCACAAAGCATCCACTTTTCTCAAAGATTGAAGAGTTGATAAATAAAGCAAAGGTGACTCCCGCAGATGTTGCTAAGCAGCTGAAGAGGAATGAGGTGCCTGGTAGTGCCCAAATAAGCTTGATTGAGTATCCTGAGATTAAGAAGAGAAAAAATGATGAAATTTAAGCAAAAGAAGAAGTGAGAGAGAGAGTAGTTGAAGCAGAAAGTATTCAAAAACTTGGAAGGGAAAACCAATAAAAGCAGAAGTCAAGGCATGCCAAAGTTTAGTAAATTTGATGAGACCATGAAATAAAAATTAGATACTTACTAGCTGTAAAATAAGCAATATATATAGGTTACAAATTCAAATTGAATTTGAAACAACTAAATTATGGCCTTTAACTCTCCATTATGATTTTGTAACTCCAAATTAAAATTTAAAGCTTGTAACTACAGTATTTGGTGTACATTAAACCTCCATTAAGTGTGAGAATTCTTTGATGGGAGGAATTCTATAAATTGGAAGATGTTTTACTTTGCTGAGGTCCTTAAGCTTGAAATTCTTGTTAAACACCATCCTGAGAGGATTTAGAGAGTTTAGAAGGTTTTGGTAGCATCAAGAAACGTCAATAAAAGCAATGGCAAGAGGTTAGTGTACCATAACTTCCGCATTCAATTTCTTGATGTTTAAAGTATATCTTAGGATTGTATGCTTACATTTGGTATCAAAGTATGTTAATAATCTCTACTTTGCTTAGTTTGTTGAGTTTTTTCGGAGAAAACATGAAATAATAGTATGGGTTTGTTAAATTAATTTTGATTCTTATGCAACATGATTTTGTTTATTTTTTATGTAAATTTATGTTATAAATCATTTTAGCATTTGATTTATGACATTTTGGACGTAAAAAATATTGAAAACGACGTTAAAAATGGTTAAAAAATTGGTCGAATGTATTTTCGGGTCCATTGGTCTACATTCGGATCCGGTCAACCCGGCTGGAAGTTGAAGAAGACTCTTACCAGTGGATGACATGTCGGCGACTTCTGGGCTATTCAGATAACATGTCATACGGGGTTTGTTATTTTTGAAAAATAAACTGCAAGGGTTAAGATTCGAACACCAACTCAAGCCCAGAATTAATGCATGCATGTCCTTAACCACTAGGCCACACATTATTTTTGTGTTATAATTGTGCATTTATTGGCTTTTAACCGTTTTAATTTCATATTAATTGCATAAAAAATTTAAAATGCCCATAATTGAATTCATATTTTATTTTATATTTATTATTTCATAAACTTTTAATAAAATAAAATTAAATTTATTAATAATTTTATTTTATTTTATTTTTAATTTTGGATGTAATTAAATTAAATTGTGCAATTTAGTCCAAAAATCTATTTTTGTTCATTATGATTTTGGTCTAAATATATTTTATATGTCATTTAGTTTTAAATTAAATTTAAGTAATTTTAAGTGCATATTATTTATGTTATGTTATATGCATAGTTTAATTTAATTGTTTATTTTAAGTATAAAATTTATATTTTATATATGCAATTGTATAATTTGCTTGATTTATGTATTTTTTTTATTTTACGCATACATTATAAAAATGAGAGTTAGTATGCAAATTTATTTTAAAAAAATATATATATAAAATTTAAACAAAATGGTAAAATGTCATATTATTGTTAGATAAAATAGTAGTATTTTATTTACTTCTAATTACATGTTTGAAAAAATTATGTCTAAAGAGGTTGGGTTTTAAGTAGGACTATTTGTGACCCTTCTAATCTTTCCTGAAAATTAACCTACTGTGATTGTTAGCTAAATAGAGTGATCTCTATTACCTATACAATGGACATAGAAATATTTTGGTGAAATTTTCTATAAGGCATAAAGATTAAATCATAATTAAATATTTGAATGTCTTTGTGATCCATAAAATTTAATAAAATAGGGAGTAGCTACAGTATCCTTAAGTTAAATGAAATTTTATATTAAATTAAGATCACATAAAATTTAAGACATTAATTGTAATTAATCATATTAGATGTGATAAATTTTATCCCACAGAAATTTTTATTATGTTTATATGATTGATTAGGATAAAATATTATATTATGTTTCTTAATTTACCCATAGGAGTTAAGAAATTAGATATAATATAATAGTTTTATCATTAAGATATGTGAATCTATTTGAATAAAATTTTTAGCCCACAGGTAGTATTTTATGTAATGTGATTTATATTTTGTACATATTTTATATTGATAAAATATGATAATAATTAAGCCTCAATAAAATTCATTGTAAGTATGTATTTTTGCAGTATCACAACCTACACATATATCTGATATTAACTTAGAAGTTGCTGAACTGTTAGGAGATAATTATAAAATATGGAAAGAGAAAGTATTATTATATTTAGAGTGGTAGGATATAGATTATGTTATTCGAAAAGACGAACAACCACCTATTACTAATGCTAGCACTCCGACACAAATTAAGTTTTATAAACATTGGGAGCGATCTAATCGCCTTAGTGTAATGTTCATAAAGAATAAAATTTCTGCTAGCATACGTGGTTCAGTCGCTCAGCATAAAAATACCCGTGCTTTAATGAAAGCTATTGATAGACAGTTTGAGTCTTCAGATAAAGCACTAGCCAGTACCCTTATTATGCAATTCTCTTCCATAAAACTCACCACTATTACTAGTGTGCGAGAGCATATCATGAAGATAAGGGATATTGGGGCTCAACTGAAATCATTGGATGTAACAATGTCTGAACCTTTCCTTGTGCATTATATTTTAAATTCATTTCCACAACCATATGGACCCTTCAAAATTTCTTATAACACACATAAAGATAAATGGTCAATTAATGAATTATTGACCATGTGTGTTCAAGAAGAAGGGAAATTGGTAGCGAAAATGAGAGTAAATATTCAAAGTGTACATCTAGCAACGAAGGGAAAGATTAAGAAGAAAGGGAAAGGCAAAATACCTGTCTAAGTTGAAATAAAGAAAGAATCTAAATATTTCTTTTGTAAGAAAAAAGGGATATATTAAGAAGGATTGCATTAAGTATCAGCAATGGCTTAATAAGAAAAGTATTTATTTTTCTCTTATAAGTTATAAATTTAATATGACTAAAATTTGTCATAACACATAGTAGATTGACTCTAATTCTGCAATCCACATTATGAACGTTTTGCAGAGCTTGCAAAACCTAAGAAAACCAGTGGGAGCTGAGCATTTTATCTATTCTGAAAATAAGATATGCTTAACTATAGAGATTATTGGGACATGTAGTTTGGTTCTCAATAGTAGTTTTGTAATAAATTTGGAAAAGACCTTTTATATTCCTAATTTTTCTAGGAATTTAATTTCTATTTCTAGACTTGTACCCTATGGATATTCCTTCAGTTTTTTAGATTCTGTTGTGAAAATTTTTTATAAATCAAATCTTGTTGGAAATAGTACATTGTCTAATAGTCTTTTTTATATTAATTTATAAAATAATACTTGTTATAATACAATACATACTCATACTGGTGTAAAAAGAAGTGTGATGAATGAAAATTCCTCTATGTTATGGCATCGGAGATTATGACATATCTCCATAGAAAGAATCAAAAGGTTAGTAAATGATAAAATACTTAGTGCTTTAAATTTTACTAATTTTGAGACTTATGTAGACTGTATAAAGGGTAAACAGACCAATAAGTCAAAGAAAGGTGTCATGAAGAGTTCAGACTTATTAGAAATCATACACATAGACATTTGTAGTTCTAGTATAGACTCATATGGTTATAAGTATTTTATCACTTTTATTGATGATTATTCACGATTTATGTATCTCTACTTGTTGACTACTAAGGATGAAGTATTAAATACTTTTAAAATATTCAAAATTGAAGTAGAGAAACAATGCGGTAAGCAAATAAAGATCATAGGATCTGATAGAGGTGGTGAATAATATGGTAGATACACAGAAAATGGACAAGCACCTAGACCATTTGCGAGATTTTTTCAAGAATATGGGATTGTTGCCAAATATACTATGCCTGGTTCTCCAGACCAAAATGGTGTAGCAGAAAAAAGAAATCGAACATTATTAGACATGGTGCGGAGTATGCTTAGCAACTCCAATTTTTCTAAGTCATTGTGAACAGAAACTCTTAAGATAGCTGTGTATATATTAAACCAGGTTCCAACTAAGGCAGTTTCTAAAACGCCATTTGAGTTATGGAAAGGTCGAAGACCGAATTTGCAACATGTACGCATTTGGGATTATCTTCGTGAAATAAGAGTTTATAATCTGTAAGAGAAGAAATTAGATCCTAGGACCATTAGTGGATATTTCATTGAATATTCAGAAAGGTCTAAAGGATACAAATTTTATTGTCCATCATATCACATTAAGTTTGTGGAGTCAAGAAATGCTTAGTTTATTGAGAATGACTTGATTAGTGGGAGAGATCAATTTCAGAACAAAGTTTTTGAAAATGATCATTCAGAACCGTCCACTTCAAGTACTAAAGTGATTGTCATTAACAACATCCCTTCAGTACAAATGGATGTTGATCCATCAATGATTGATATTCAACTAAATAATAATCAAATTTCACAGACTAATAATGCTTTAGTAGATCAAGTTGTTAAACAACCAATTGTACAACATATTCTTCAGGAAAATGTTAAAGCAACATTAAGAAAATCTACTAGAGTAAAAAGATCACCAATTTTTAATGATTATATTATGTATTTACAAAAGTCAAATTACAATATTGAAGCTGCAAATGATTCAGAAATGTTTTCACAAGCCATGAGTTGTCAGCAATCTAACTTATAGTATAATGCCATGAAAGATGAGATGAATTCTATGTCAACGAATGAAGTCTGGAACCTTGTTGAGTTGCCTAAAGGGTTCAAACCCATTGGATGTAAATGGATCTTTAAAACTAAAAAAATTCATTAGGTAATATTGAGAGATACAAGGTTAGACTTGTTGCCAAAAGGTTCACTCAGAAAGAAGGAATCGATTACACAGAGACTTTTTCTCCTGTGTCTAAAAAGGATTCTTTTCGTGTAATCATGGCATTAGTAGCTCATTTTGATTTAGAGTTACATCAAATGGATGTGAAAATGGCATTCCTTAATGGTGATCTAGAAGAAGAGGTTTATATGAAACAACCTGAAGAATTCTCTTCCAGTGGTGGTAAGCATTTGGTTTGTAAGCTTAAAAAATTTATATAAGGATTGAAACAAGCCTTTTGAAAGTGGTATTTAAAATTTTATGAAATTATTTCTTTATTTGGTTTTAAAGAAAATATTATGGATCAATGTATATACCAAAAGGTTAGTGGGAGTAAAATTTATTTTCTTGTTTTATATGTGGATAATATACTACTTGCAACCAATGATAAAGGGTTTCTACATGAAGTGAAACAATTCCTTTCTAGAAATTTTGATATAAAAGATATGGGTGAAGCATCTTATGTCATTGGCATTAAAATACATAGAGATAAACAAAGGGGTATTTTATGTTTGTCTCAAGAAACCTGTATCAATAAAGTTCTAGAAAGATTTCGGATTAAAAATTGTTCTCCAAGTGTAGTACCAATTGTTAAGGGAGATAAGTTCAATTTGAACCAATGTCCTAGAAATAATCTTAAAAAGGAATAAGTGAACAACATTCCGTATGCTTCAACTGTTGGAAGTATTATATATGCTCAAGTCTGTATAAGACCTGACATAGTTTTCACAGTTGGAATGTTGGGAAGATATCAGAGTAACCTAAGATTGAACCACTGAAAAGCTGCAAAGAAAGTTTTGAGGTACCTTCAAGGAACCAAAGATTACATGCTTATGTATAGACAAACTGACAATTTGAAAGTAGTTGGCTACTTAGATTCGGACTTCGCTGGCTGTGATAATTCAAGAAAATTAACATCTGAATATATTTTTATATTAGCTGGTAGAGCCGTATCTTAGAAAAGTACTAAGCAATCACTAATTGCTACCTCCACTATGGAAGCCGAGTTCATTTCATGTTTTGAGGCTACTTCTCATGGAATATGGTTAAAGAGTTTCATATCTGAGTTTAGACTTGTGGATTTTATTTCTAAGCCATTGAGGATATATTATGACAAATCAACTGCTGTATTTTTGGTTAAGAATAATAAAAGTAGGAGTTAAAGTAAACACATCAACATTAAGTACTTAACCATTAGGGAAAGTGTTAAAGAAAATAAAGTGGTTATTGAGCACGTTAGCACTAAATTGATGATTGCAGATCTTTTAACAAAAGGCATGCCACCATTAAAGTTTAAGGATCATGTAGTTCATATGGGACTTGGTTCCAGTATATATAAATTTATTACTATTAATGAAACTTTGATTATTTATTTTCTTATAAAATGTGCACATTTATTTGAAAGAAAATAAATTTATTAGATTTAGAATAAACATGAAGTTTATTCATTAAATTAAGGTCATTGTATTGGACCAAGAATAAGCATATGGTTTATTTATTAATATTACCACATTAAAGTTGCAATAAAAAGTATCATACATCTATAATACATGGAAGAGAAGTTGTCAATTTTGATAATATATCGCCATGATTCATGTATGTTATTTTTTATATATGAGAATTTGAAGTTTGCGGGCCATATGGGAGAATGTAGGTTACAAATTCAAATTGAATTTGAAACAACCAAATTATGGCCCTTAACTCCCCATTATGATTTTGTAACTCCAAATTCAAATTTAAAACTTATAACTGCAGCATTGAGTGGCCATTAAACCTCCATTAAGTGTAATAATTTTTTGATAGGAGGAATTCTATAAATTAGGAGGTGTTTTGCTTTGCTGAGGTCCCTAAACTCGAAATTCTTGTTAAACACCATTTTGAGAGGATTTAGAGAGTTTAGAAGGCTTTGGTAGCATCAAGAAACGTCAACAAAAGCAATGGCGAGAGGATAGTGTTACATAACTTCCGCACTCAATTTCTTGATTTTTAAACCATGCCTTAGAATTGTATGCTTACACTATATTGCAGTAGTTTCTTTTAGTAGTTGCATGGATTGGCTTGATATTGTCTATGATTTTGTAGCTTTGTAGACTTTTATATTACGTGGATTTTGGTTATGAGTCGGTATCATTGTATCTTGCCATGCTTGCAATGTTACCACTTATAACTAAGGCAGCAATGCTCCCACTAAGGCCACCCACAGAAAGATCCAATTTGAATGCTGAGGCCTCCTCTGCTAAGATTATTATTTTTTATTTGTTCTCATAGTTTTATCAGTACATCTTTGGGAGATTTAGATGTACAAAACAATCTTTAAACCTAAAAATACATATATATATATATATATATTGTTTTATTTTTCAAATAAATTTATGCTTCACAATTAGACATAACAACAATTATTAAAAAAAATATTCTATCAAATGAAGTTTAATAATAATTAAAAAAAATAAATGTGTAATTTAATTATCGATATGCCTTCTGAACCAATATGGTAAAAAAAAAATTATATAAAAATAAAAAAAATTATTATTAAATTAAAAAAATTAAAATAATTGTTCTAAAATCTATAATGTTGCTCACTACAAATCTAAAAGTATAATGTGCCAAAAGATTGACATTGGAATCAACATGAATAGCTGGGCAGGCTTAAAATACTCGTTGGCTTTTATGTTACATCTCTTGATCCTTTTTTAATTTCTTTGTAATAATTTTTAATTTTTTTCAATAATTTTTAATTTTTAATTTTGGTCTCCAACTCATAAGTTTTATATATAAAAAAAAATTACAACATATATCTAAAAAATATAACCAAAAGAATTGAAAATTATAATGTAATTGTTAAAGATTGTAACAAAAAGGTAAATAAATGTATCTTACATGGTTATGCACCACCCAAATATTTAAACAATTTTCACTAAAAATAGGTAAAATGTTATTAAACTAATTAAATTGAAAAAAAAAATTAAAAACAAAATAAATACATAGGAAGTTGAGAGGAAGAAGGTTACAAAAGTAATTTTGAAGCACTTGTTTAGGATGGAGATGCAAGTCAAGGTCGATAGAAGATGCATCCCCAAGTCAAGTCAAGTCAAAATAAATAAATAAATGTATCCTTTTTCCACACTCTCTAACACTACAAGTCAAAAAGTCGCTTCAAATTTTATTTATTTGATTTAAATTATTTTTACATTTAAAAATAATAACAAAATTGGGAATTCATTTTCTCAAAATGAACGAATGAAAGAAGCCAAAACTTCCGAAAAAGAACATGGACATCATCAACTCAAGAATCTACCACCGCATGTTCCCACGTTTTCTCACTTTCTTGCCCTTTTTTTCGATGCCACCAACAACCTCCAAGTTGCTTTTGCAAAGTCATCAACTAACTCAAAAACACCCAGAATCCGTAGATCAAAAAGCCTTCTTTACCTTTTTATCCACTTCCAAAACCCTTTCTTTTTTCCCTCCACGAAACAAGAGAAACGAAAATGTTTCTTAACACCACCCAAATGCCATCCACCAATTCCATAGTATCTGCTGCTGCTTCTGCAGTTGCTACAGCTATGGTGGTTCGATCTGTCGCTAATGATATCTTGCCTCCTGAGGTTCGATCCTACTTCTATCTGAAAATCAGAAATTTTTTTGCAAGATTTTCTAATGAGTTAACGTTAATCGTTGAAGAATATGATGGTGCCCTCAACAAAAACAAACTCTATAAAGCCGCAAAGCTTTATCTTGAACCCAGAATCCCCCCTTACGTAAGAAGAATCAAAATCAATTTGCCATACAAGGAAACCAATATGTCACTTTCTGTGGAACAAAATGAAGAGATTGTTGACATCTTTAATGGGGTTCAGTTAAAATGGAAGTTTGCGTCAAAACAAATCCCAACAGAGTTTCACCAGCATCCTGACAATTACGACTCTGTGGTTAAATCCGAAGTCAAGTTCTTTGAGCTGAGTTTTCACATGAAGCATAAAGAAATAGTCATGGCTACTTACATACCCCATGTGTTGAAGAAATCGAAAGAAATTAGCAAGCGAAAGAAAACTTTGAAGCTTTTTACACTGAGGTATGATAGGATGCATGGAGTGAGAGGAGGTATATGGCAACCAGTGAATCTTGATCATCCGGCCACTTTTGATACACTGGCAATGGATTTCAATGAGAAGAAGATGATAATGGATGATCTTGAGAGGTTTGTGAAGAGGAAGGAATTTTATAGGAGAGTAGGCAAGGCATGGAAACGTGGGTATTTGCTGTTTGGTCCTCCAGGAACCGGCAAGTCAAGCCTGATTGCTGCCATGGCTAATTATCTCAATTTTGATGTCTATGATTTGGAGTTGTCTAATATTAGGGGGAATATGGAGTTAAGGAATTTGCTGATTGCCACAGAGAATAAGTCCATTCTGGTTGTGGAGGATATTGATTGTTCCATTGAATTGCAGGATAGGCTTGCAAAAACAGATCTAGGAGCTCCAATTCCTATGATGTCAAGACTAGGATTTAATCAAGGACCTGAGGTAATTATCCTATATTTATTTATTTATTTATTTATTTTGATGTCTTTCAGTCTGATAATTCTTTTGTTATTCTGCTAAGCAATTTTTTAACGTAATGATCAATATCATTTTCCTAACCGTCCAAAGTGACATTGAGTCTCCCGTTATATGGACAAGCTAATCTATTCTTAACACCAGGATACAAGCTGCAAATCACAAATTTGTTGTCAAGTATTTTTGTATCTGCTTATCTGATTTCTTTTTAGAGGTTTGTAGTGGATTTTTAGGGAGTTATGACACCAGGGAGACAGTGAGTTTTTGAACTTGGTTGTTGGAGAATATTCTAGTTTAGGATTAGCAAAGGCATGCACTACCTGCAATTAGCTCAAAACAGCAACGAGAACATGACGAAAAGAGATGTTGTAACACCCTAGTTTTCTTTAATTTATGTTATATATTTATAGATAGATAATAAGTTATGCTTTTGGAGATGTATATGTCTTATATATGAAATAATTAAATATTTTAAAAATAAATTATAAATTTGGGGTCAAATAGATAAAAAAAATTAAATTAAGAACTAAATTGATAAATTATTCTAGTATAAATAGAAGAGTTTATTTGTGGTTAGGATTGTAACGTATTTGGGAGGAAAAAAATAGAGCAAGAGTAAGAGATAAAGAAAAAAAGGAAAAGATAAAAAAGAAAATGTCACATCCCACATCGCTAATGCTAGCGAGTGAGTTTGAGTTACATGATATATAATTTAAATTCTCCTAACTAAGTACTCCTAACTAAGTAGATGCGTTTTGAGTTGTAAAATCCAAGAACAAACTTATGACGGACTGTGTGCCCAAAACGGACAATAGTTACTCAGTAGTTGCTAAACCTAGACTGTTACATATGGTATCAGAGCCAACCCGTAACCCGATGTGTGGATGTTATATTATGATTTATGTTATGTCTTATGAAATATGAATGTTCTGTATGGCCCCCTTACGAGGACACGAGGTCCAAAGGGAGGAAGAATGTCATATCTCATATCTCTAGTGGGTAAGTTTGAGTTACATAATATATAGTTTGGGTTAACCTAACTAAGTAGATACGTTTTTGGTTGTAAAATCCAAGAATAAACTCATGCCGGATTGTGTACCCAAAACGTACAATATTTATTCAGTAGTTATTGGACATGAGCTATTACAGATGTAATGCACCAAATCATTTCTCGTCAGACGGCTTCTCCAAAGCATGCTGACCGCCACATTTTAGATCACTAACTATTACTGGAGAAACATTAGGAAATTCAAGTTGCCTAGTGATTTGAAGGATTCCCAAACCCCCCCTGCATGTTGATTGATACTTGTTTGCTTCTTGACCTTTCAATTTTTAAAAACATAACAATAATATTGTTTGAGCCATATGTATAGAACAGTGAGCAGCATTGCTCAAGCAAGATAAACCACCACTGTGACTTGTTAAATTATGCTTAGAATTGTAAAATGGCTCTTAAAGCTCTGCTTATCAATAAAACCTATGCATTCTTAACTTGATCAAGTATTTTTTATTTTTTTTAAGTTTCAGATGACCTTATCAGGACTGCTAAACTTCGTGGATGGATTGTGGTCAAGCTGTGGAGATGAGCGGATCATAGTGTTCACAACTAATCACAAAGAAAGGCTTGACCCCGCTTTGTTGCGATCTGGTCGTATGGATGTGCACATCCATATGTCCTATTGCACGCCATGTGGGTTCAAAATATTGGCCTCAAACTACCTTGGCCTGACAGAGCATCCCCTTTTCTCAGAGATAGAAGAGTTGATAGAGAAAACAAAGGTGACTCCTGCAGACGTAGGCGAGCAGCTGATGAGGAATGAAGAGCCTGAAGTTGCATTGAAAGGCCTAATTGAGTTTCTCGAGACGAAGAAGAGAGAAAATGACAAAAGCAAAGCCAAAGAAGGAGAAGAGATTGCAGTGGAAGCAGTAAGTGTTCAATAACTGGAAGGGAAAAGTCAAGACATGCTAAAGATTTAGTGCATTTTATGGAGGCCTCAGAAGCAGACTGAGTGGTTTGTTTTCCTTGAAGATGCACTTTAGCTGGGAATGGTTTTGGCTTGAAGCTTTCTAATTTGTATTACATATGGAATTTCTAATTAGTATTACATATGGAAATGTTATCATCTATGACTTGGCTCCTAAGAAGAGTGAATTTGGATATGAACTAAGTGTTTTACCTGCTGCAGTTATAAAAAGAGAATACCTCCTCTTTTCTCTTCATTTCTTTTTGTAAGTTTCTTCTTCTTCCCTTATCTTCTTCTCTATCTTTGAACCCTGGCGGGCATGGATATGCAATCCTGCCATCAAGGGCACAAGGAGACCCGCCGGCTGATTATCTCCAAGTTTTTATTTTGTAACACATTGGAATGCCAAAATAGATACATTTGTTTCGTTTTATTATTTTGTTTTATATGTCATGCCATAAAACAAGTCCAGCAACTCTCATTCTTACCTTTTATGTTCCAAGGCATCATTATCTTTTTGCTAACTTATCAACTCGGTTAGAAAATAGGACTCAAATAATCTTACCCACCGAGACGTGGTCATGCTCTGCTCTAAATATAGAGTAAATTCTGGGCACCGTGAAAAACCACAAAGGAATAATATCATGAGTTATTTCCCATAAAGACTCACTTCAAAGAATGTGACAATAAAGACCTTTATCGTCACCAATTCCACAATTCCAAATCATAATTCAATTGTATAGCCAAAGCCAAGTTTCCCAGATCATGTCAAAAACCAGCATCATATGAAATATAATTATGACCTGAAGCAGTAGTATGCGTTACTCCTAAATAATTCAATGCATAAATAAGCACTCATGAAAATAAAGCTCCACTTTCCAAATTCCAAATCTCTTTCAAAATGAGAGCATACTAAATACTATGACAGGAATAGTGTCTATCATGTAAAACATTTAAAAAAAAAAGTTCAAAAGACAAAAAAGGACAGGCATCCTAAATCACCTTAGAATCACAAATTCTATGTGGAACTAAAGGATTCTCACTTACTACATAATAAGAAATACTTAGAAGTGTATCCAACAACATGACTTTTTATTTGGATGCTCGTATTAGACTCTGGATCAAATATATGTGCCTCCAGTAGCAATGCCTGCAACAACATAATCAAGAATAAAAAAAATTAAAAAAAAAAGAAGAAGAAAGCAAAGCTTCAGACCTAAAACAGAAGAGACTGTATGGTTCAAAATCAAACTCTCTTTATATCTAAAATGATGCCTCACAAACGATGCCACTGATTTTCTCAAAACCATTAACCTTCCTACAAGATCTAAACTGCACCAACATCTGAGGTAAAAATGATTTTTCACCAACCCAGGTGTGCAACATTTGATAAGAACCTGGGACAAGAACACACTAAGATTCTCTATTTTGATGGTGATGAGGATGACAACAACATTGACAATGACAATGGAACACCCACATCCACATAAAACGAGCAGAGACAATTTTGAAAGAAGTGACTGCATGTATATTACAGACTAAAGCAATTCAGACTGTATAAAAATGTATAAATTGGAACAAAAATGCATCATTGATCAAATGAATATTGATATACTTGCCTCAAAACTTGGCAATTATAGCCCAGGAGGGACCAGAGTCTTTGAGTTTACTGAACCTATAAGAGCTTTATACTGCCATTTTCATTTCTATCTTCTGATGAGGATCATAACCTATAAGCTTGAAATCAGCTGCAACAAAAGAATCTATATTTTTCTTTTCCGGATTGATTTTCAGAATCTGCATTTAAAACATGGGTAAGAGAACATAGAAGATATGATAAGGTATAATGAGAAGAAAAAAAAATGGCAAATGAGAAGCTGAAAAAAATGAAGTATGCCATTCCGATATAGCACCAGATTATGTTATAAGATTTATAACTGAGTCAAAATAGTCTGTTACAATTATTATACTTACTGGAAAAGGTTTTGGCAGTATCTGAAGTTGTTCCTGTAGAGGCCTGACATGAGTGCAATAAACATGAGTATCATCACCAGTCACATGAACGAAATCACCTGGAACAAGATCTGTGCAAAATAAAAGGAAGTCAACAGAGATTCCCAATGGACAAAACTCTAGTATTTAGGAAAATATAAATCTTTAGAAGAATTAGATCATTCATTAACTCCAGTCCTTTTTATTTATTTATTTTGTACTTAACTGTTCAATGGTTTGTTGTTTGAATCTCACAAGCATCTCTATCAATCAATGGAAATTCCCTATTTAAGATGGCCTCGCGCCCTTAAATTAAGGACCCACTGCCTAGCTCATTATTATTTCTCATCAGGACAGACCCTTTCACCCATTAATTGAAGACATACCCAACAATATTCTTCTAACAATTAAGCTTCTACAATTCTGCATTTGCACAAATTACAAAGAGCTTTTTTGGGGAGAATGCATACCACAAACGTGAGCAATCATGTATGTCAAGAGAGCATATGATGCAATGTTAAACGGCACACCCAGGCCCATGTCAGCATAGCGATGATACATTTGACATGATGACTCCCCATTCGCTACATAGAACTGCCAAAACAAAGAGTGAGACTCACTTAACAATGAAAGGAATCATAACAGAAGTAAGTGCAAATTAAATAGTACCTGTGCAAACATGTGGCACGGTGGAAGTGCCATCAATTTGAGATCAGAAGGATTCCAAGCTGAGAGTATAATCCGTCGATCATTTGGATAATTCTTAATCTTATCAATAACATCTAGCAACTGATCAAAACCTTGGCCCGAGTAGTCAGCATGCATGTCAGTGTACCTGTAAAATTTGAGACAATTGGTGAGGCTGAAGCTGTAATTCTTGCCCGCAGTATGATACGCCATTTGAACATCAAAAGACCAGATGCCACCAACCTTGCACCAAAGTGCCTCCACTGAAACCCATATACAGGTCCTAGGTTGCCCACCTCTCTGTCTGTTAGTCCAACACTGAAGAGATAGAAATAGCAGTTGTAAGTGCTTGGACGTACTGAATTTTACCTGTTCAAATAAAAAATAAGTCCTAACACTTACCTGTCAAGATATTCTCGGGATGCATTTCCATCCCATATATGAATGTCCTTCTCCTGAAGAACCTGTTAATGATACAGACTTTAAAATGTAGTCCATTTCTTCTTACTCTCATAACTAAACCAGACAGATCAAAAGGAACAAAGTATCCAAAGGACACCTCATTTACAACAATTATTGGAGAAACAAGGGCACAAAAAAGACCCAATGTCATAATAATCATGAGCTGTATTGAAAGTCAAGTGTAAACTCATATCATTACACTAAGCAATGAGAGAAGAATTCATCTCTGGCAGTGAACAGATGATTATTAATTCTGTTGTAGAGAATCATTCAGCCTCAGGGGTGTACAAACATTTCATTCCATTTACCACAAAATATCAAATTTGTTATCAGACATCTGACCTTGAATAAAAGAAAAGATCCTAAACTTGTTTCCATAAATCTGCCATTTAAAAACAAGCAATCACAGCATTTATGTATCTTATGCATTGCACATCAACTCATGTCAGATGAAGAAGGTTGAACACTAAGTGGTTGATCATTAATCTTTTGACCACTCCCTTGATTTCCAGAGCATCAAGGTGTGCAAAGCTCTGATTATATTGGAAGGAACAGCATCATATTATTCTAGGAAAAAAAGGGGGGCAATAAAGCAAAATTCTTATGACAGGCTTATTCCGTGGATATACAAATACGTATCTGCTTCAATCTGATCACATGGAAACATAAAAAGAATAATCATTCAACAAAATATCATTACCTTTGCATTTGTTGAACCACTGATGAACCAGAGAAGTTCTTCAACAACCCCTCACCAAAATACTTTCTATGAACCAAATGATAACAATGAATGTCAACCTAAATATCAAATAAGTGAAAATTTTGTTTTTATAAATTGATTTCAGGATAAAAAATAATTCTTAAAAAGCATCTTTAGAAAGTCCAAATTTTCAAGACCACAAAACAGTTGGCCAAAGAGCAATTAATTCAGAAAGCACAATAGAAAAATAAATAGATAAATAAATTATACATACCTTAGTTGTAAGAAGCGGAAAAGTTTTTGCAAATTAAACCGCATCTGTTGCCAACGAATTCAAAAAGAAATATCAGCTTCTACAAATCAACTCAACAAAAGATCTTTGAACAGAAACATAATTCAGAAGAAAAACTAGAAAAAGCTCTCTCAATAATCTGAGCTTTACATTACCTGGCAACCAAATTTTGATAAAGTGCCGGTTCTTGTCCTGTCATCCTTCAGATTGCCGTCTGAGATAATCTCTTGAACAAGTCTAAGATACAAGTACTACTTATGTCTGCCAAAGACCATCTTGGGCAGGAAAGAGAATGTCTTTACTTCAAGGTGTAGGATACAAATTTAAATTTAAAATTAAATTTAAATCATTCAAATTATGACCCTTAACTTCAAATTCAAATTCAAATTCAAATTCAAAACTTGTAACGGTAGTATTGAGTAACTATTAAACCTCCATTAAGTGTGAGAATTCTTTAATAAGAAAAATTTTTTAAATTGGGAGGTGTTTTGTTTTGCTAAGGTCTCAAAATTTGAAATTCTTGCTAAACACCATCTTGAGAGGATTTAGAAAGGTTAGAAGGATTTGGTAGCATCAAGAAACGTCAACAAAAACAATGGCGAGCGGTTAGTATTTCATAACTTTCGCACTCAATTTCTTAAATTTTAAAGCATGTCTTAAAATTGTATGCTTACATTTGGTATCAAAGCATGTTAATAATCTCTGCTTTACCTATTTTATTGAGTGTTTTTGAAGAAAACATGAAATGATAGTATGAGTTTGTTAAATTAATTTTGATTCTCATGCAACATGATTTTGTTTATTTTTTATTTAAATTTATGTTATAAATTATTTTAGCATTGGATTTATAACATTTTGGACGTAAAAAATATTGAAAATAACGTTAAAAATGGTTAAAAAATTGGTCGGATATGTTTTCGGATCCGTGGATCTTCGTTCGAGTCCAGTTGACCCGACTAGAGGTTGAAAAAGACTCTTACCAGTGGATGACATGTCGGCTACCTCTAGGCTATTTGGATGATATATCATACAGGGTTTGTTCATTTTCAAAAATAAATTGTAAGGGTCAAGATTTGAACACCAGTCCAAGCCCAAAATTTACACATACATATCCTTATTCACTAGGCCACATGCTATTTTTGTATTTTAATGACACATTTATTGATTTTTAACCATTTTAATTCCATATTAATTACATAAAAAATTTGAAACGCCCATAATTGAATTCATATTTTATTTTATATTCATTATTTCATAAATACTTTAATAAATTAAAAAAATTAAGTTTATTAATAATTTAATTTAATTTTTAATTTTAAATATTATTAAATTAAATTATGCAATTTAGTCCAAAAAAATCTATTTTTGTTCATCATGATTTTGGTCTAAATATATGTTATATGCCATTTAATTTTAAATTAAATTTAGATAATTTTAAGTACGTATTATTTAAATTTATTATCTACATATTTAAATTCAATTTAAATGTTTAAATTTTTGCATATTATTTATGTTATGTTATATGCATAATTTGATTTAATTGCTTATTTTAAGCATATAATTTATATTTGATATATACAATAGTATAATTTATTTGATTTATGTATTTTTGTTTAAAGCATACATTATAAAAATGATAGTTTGTATGCATATTTATTTAAAAAAAGAATACATAAAATTTAAGCAAAATGGTAAAATGCTATATTAAGTATTATTGTTAAATATAGTAGTAGTATTTTATTTACTTCTAATTACATATTTGAAAAAATTTTGTCTAAGGAGATTGGGTTTTAAGTGGGACCGTTTGTGACCCCTTCAATTTTTCTTGAAAATTGACATACTGTAATTATTAGTTAAATAGAGTACTCTCTATTACCTGTACAATGAACATAGAAATATTTTGGTGAAAATTTCAATAAAGCATAAAAATTAAATCATAATCATATATTTGAATGTCTAGCGATCCATAAAATTTAATAAAATAGGGAGTAGTCACAGCATCCCTAAGTAAGATGAAACTTTATATTAAGTTAGGATCATATAAAATTTAAGATATTAATTATAATTAATCATATTAGATGTGATAAATTTTATCCTACAAGAATTTTTATAATATTTATATGATTGATTAGGATAAAATATTATATTATTTTTTTTAATTTATCTATAAGAGTTAAGAAATTGGATATAATATAATAGTTTTATCATTAAGATATGTGAATCTATTTGAATAAAATTTTTAGCCCACAGGTAGTATTATATATCATGTGATTCATATTTTGTGCATATTTTATATTGATAAAATATGATAATGATTAAAACTCAATAAAATTCATCATAAGCATGTATTTTTGCAGTATCACAACCTACAAATCTGATATCAACTTAAAAGTTCCTGAACTAGTAGGAGATAATTATAAGATATGGAAAGAGAAAGTATTATTATATTTAAGGTGACAGGATATAGATTATGCTATTCGGAAAGACGAACCACCATTTATTACTAATGCTAGCACTCCGACACAAATTAAGCTTTGTGAACATTGGGAGCGATCTAATTGCCTTAGTGTAATGTTCATAAAAACTAAAATTTCTACTAGTATACGTGATTCACTTGCTCAGCATGATGATGTCCGTGATTTAACGAAGGCTATTGATGAACAGTTTGAATTTTCAAATAAAGCACTAGCCAGTACCCTTATTATACAATTCTCTTCCATAAAATTCACCACTATTACTGGTGTACAAGAGCACATCATGAAGATAAAGGATATTGCGGCTCAACTAAAATTATTGGATGTGACAATGTCTGAACCTTTCCTTGTGCATTATATTTTAAATTCACTTCCACAATCATATGGACCCTTCAAAATTTCTTATAATACACATAAAGATAAATGGTCAATTAATGAATTATTGACCATGTGTGTTCAAAAAGAATGGATGTTGGTCGCGAAAATAGGATTGAATATTCAAAATGCACATATAGCAACGAAGGAAAAGATTAAGAAGAAAAGGAAAAGCAAAAAACCTGTCCAAGCTAAAATAAAGAAAGAATCTAAATATTTCTTTTGTAAGAAAAAGAGACATATTAAGAAGGATTGCATTAACTTTCAGTAATAGCTTAATAAGAAAGGTATTTCTTTTTCTCTTGTAAGTTATAAATCTAATATGACTGAAGTTTGTCATAACATATGGTGGATTGACTCTAATTCTACAATCCACATTACGAACGTTTTGCAAGGCTTGCAAAACCTAAGGAAACCAATGGGACCTGAGCGATTTATCTATTCTGAAAATAAGATAAGCTCAACTGTGGAGGCTACTGGGATATACAGTTTAGTGCTCAATAGTAGTTTTATAATAAATTTGAAAAATACCTTTTATATTTGTAGTTTTTCTAGAAATTTAATTTTTATTTCTAAACTTGTACCCTATGGATATTCCTTCAGTTTTTCAAATTCTTTTGTAAAAATTTTTTATAAATCAAATCTTATTGAAAATAGTACATTGTCTGATGGTCTTCTTCATATTAATTTACAAAATAATACTTGTTATAATACAATGCATACTCACACTGGTGTAAAAAGAAGTATTATGAATAAGAATTCATCTATATTATGGCATTGGAAATTAGAACATATCTCCATAGAAAGAATCAAAAGGTTAATAAATGATAAAGTACTTAGTGTTTTAGACTTTACCGATTTTGAGACTTGTGTGGACTGTATAATGGGTAAACAAACCAATAAGTCAAAGAAAAGTGCCAAGAGAAGTTCAAACTTATTAGAAATCATACACACAGACATTTGTAATTTTAGTATAGACTCATATGGTCATAAGTATTTTATTTCTTTTATTAATGATTATTCACGATTTATGTATCTCTACTTGTTGAATACTAAGGATGAAGTATTAGATGTTTTTAAAATATTCAAAACTGAAATAAAGAAACAATGCGATAAGCAAATAAAGATCGTGAGGTCTGATAGAGATTGTAAATACTATAGTAAATACACAGAAAATGCACAAGCATTTTGACCATTTGCGATATTTATTCAAGAACATGGCATTATTGCCCAATATACTATGTTTGGTTCTCCATACTAGAATGGTGCAGCAGAAATAAAAAATCGAACATTGTTAGACATAGTGTGGAGTATGCTTAGCAACCCCAATCTTCCTAAGTTATTGTGGATAGAAACTCTTAAGACAGCTGTGTACATATTAAACCGAGTTTCAACTAAGGCAGTTTCTAAAACGCTATTTGAGTTATAGAAAGGTTGGAAATCGAGTTTGTAACATGTACGCGTTTAGGGTTGTCCTTGTGAAATAAAAGTTTATAATCTGCAAGAGAAGAAATTAGACTTTAAGACCATTAGTGAATATTTTATTGGATATTCAGAAATGTCTAAAGCATACAGATTTTATTATTTATTATATCACATTAAGTTTGTGGAATCAAAAAATGTTAAGTTTCTTGAGAATGACTTGATTAGTGGGAAAGATCAATCCCAGAACAAAGTTTCTGAGAATAATCATTCAAAACCGTCCACTTCAGGCACTAAAGTGGTTGTCATCAACAATATCCCTTCAGTACAAATGGATGTTGATCAAACAATGGTTGATATTCAACTAAATGATAATCAAATTTCACATACTGATAATGCCTTAGTAGATCAAGTTGTTGAAATACTAGTTGTACAACATACTCCTTAGCAAAATGTTGAAGAAACATTAAGAAAATTTATTAGAGTAAAAAGATCACTAATTTCTAGTGATTATATTGTGTATTTACAAGAGTAAGATTACAATAATGGGGCTGTAAATGATTTAGAAACATTTTCACAAACCATGAGTTGTTAGCAATCTGACTTATGGTATAATGCTTGAAAGATGAGATGAATTATATGTCAACGAATGAAGTTTGAGACCTTGTTGAATTACCTAAAGGGTTCAAACCCATGGAATGTAAATGGATCTTTAAAACTAAAAAGAATTCATTAACCAACATTCAGAGATACAAGGTTAGACTTATTGCCAAAGGGTTCACTCAGAAAGAAGGAATCGATTACACAAAAACTTTTTCTCCAGTGTCTAAAAAGGATTCTTTTCGTGTAATTATGGCATTAGTAGCTCATTTTAATTTAGAGTTATATCAAATAGATGTGAAAACGGCATTCCTTAATAGTGATCAGAAAGAAGAGATTTATATGACACAACTCGAAAAATTCTCTTCCAGTGGTGGTGATATTTGGTTTGTAAGTTTAAAAAATCTATATATGGGTTGAAACAAGCCTCCCAACAGTAGTATTTAAAATTTCATAAAATTATTTCTTCATTTGATTTTGAAGAAAATATCATGAATCAATGTATATACCAGAAGGTTAGTGGGAGTAAAATTTATTTCTTTGTTTTATATGTAGATGATATACTACTTGCAACTAATGATAAAGAGTTTTTATATTAAGTGATATAATTCCTTTGTAGAAATTTTGATATGAAAGATATGGGTGAAACATCTTATATCATTGGCATTAAGATACATAGAGACAGACATAGGGTCTTTTAGGTTTGTCTTAAGAAACTTATATCAAGAAAGTTCTAGAAAGATTTCGGATAAAGGATTGTTCTTCAAGTATAGCACCAACTGTTAAGGGATATAAGTTCAATTTGAACCAATGTCCTAGAAATAATCTCGAAAAGGAACAAATGAACAACATTCTAACTGTTGAAAGCATTATGTATGTTCAAGTCTGTACAAGACTTGACATAGCTTTCGCAGTTGAAATGTTGGGACGATATCAGAGTAACTCAGAATTAGACCACTAAAAAATTATAAAAGAAAGTTTTAAGGCTATCTCTCATGGAATATAGTTAAAGAGTTTCATATATGGGCTTAAACTTATGGATTCTATTTCTAAGCCATTGAGAATATATTATGACAATTCAGCTGCTGTATTTTTGGTTAAGAGTAATACAAGTGAGAGTTAGAGTAAACACATCGACATTAAGTACTTAGCCATTAGAGAACGTGTTAAGAAAAATAAAGTGGTCATTGAGCACGTTAGTACTGAATTGATAATTGCAGATCCTTTAACAAAAGGCATGACACCATTAAAGTTTAAGAATCATGTAGTTCATATGGAATTTGATTCCAGTATATAAATTTATTAATATTAATGAAACTCTGATTATTTATTTTTTTATAAAGTGTGCACATTTATTTGAAAGAAACCAAATTCATTAGACCTAGAATAAATATGAAATTTATTCATTAAATTAAGGTTATTATGTTGGACCAAGAATAAAATAGAGTTTATTCATTAAAATTACCACATTAAAGTTGCAGTAAGAAATATCATACATCTGTAGTACATGGAAGAGAAATTGTCAATTTTGATAATATATCGCCATGATTCATGCATGTTATTTCTTATATATGAGAATTTGAAGTTTACAGGCTAAGTGGGAGAATGTAAGTTACAAATTCACATTTAAAATTAAATTTGAAACATCCAAATTATGGCCCTTAACTCCCCATTATGATTTTGTAACTCCAAATTCAAATTTAAAACTTGTAACTGCAGCATTGAGTGGCCATTAAACCTTCATTAAATGTGAGAATTTTTTTATGGGAGGTGTTTTGCTTTGCTAAGGTCTCAAAACTCGAAATTCTTGTTAAACACCATCTTGAGAGTATTTAGAGAGTTTAGAAGGTTTTGGTAGCATCAATAAACATCAACAAAAACAATGGCGAGAGATTAGTGTTTCATAACTTCCACATTCAATTTCTTGAATTTTAAAGTATACCTTAGGATGGTATACTTACACAAGCTTGACAGAATCTGTCTTACCATCAAAGATAAGATCATTGTTTTGACTAGGGGGTTCCTCCATAGCACTTCTCACACGAACATAAGATGTGAAGCAATATCGAATGTTGTTTGCTTGTAATCTGTTTAATTCATTGATTCTTTGACATGAAAATGATCGAATTAACATGCTTATGTATCTGCTCTTCTACATCCAAGCAAGAAGTAGGCACAGATCTGTACAATAATAATTTCTTCGTATAGGAATTGTGAAGCTGCAATCGCAAGGTCTGTTTATACCTTGAACTTTCAGTGTAGAAGGAAATAAAGTAGAAAGCCTCTCCTCATTCGGGTACATTTTACTCCTCAAATCTATGCATAAACCTTTGATCATCACTTCTTCATCAATGAGATAGCAGTGTACTTATAATTATAAGTCACCATGTAATCAAGAGATGAGAACATCTTGCTTGAACCTCCAAAATAATCATTCATGACCATAATGTCTTCTCCAAACCTGAGTGGCCAAAATGGGTTTACAATGTTACCACATTTTATTTAATTAAAATCAAGAAGAATTTGAAAAATAAAAAACAAAAGGTATTTGAGAATACATCTTTTTCCAATATTACTATTAATTTGTTCTGTAGTAGGACTTGAACCTTAGTAGGTTGGATAAAATTAAGACAGCACTGCTTCTACAAAAAGGCCTAGTTTGTGCTTTCTCCAACATATTCTTACATTACATCAATACTGAGGCCTCTTATGATAAAATTAATATCCTTTTATTTGTTATCAGAGTGTTATTAGCATAGTTTTGGGAGATTTAGATGTATAAAACAATCTTCAAACTTGGAATAACCATAATGGTTTTGTTTACTACCATCATATATTGTCATGGCTTTCAAGTGGATGTAGGACAACAACTATAAAATGACAAGTCTTCTAAACGAAATTCAACAAAAAAAATTAAAAAAAAAATATGTCAAAAATTAATGGACTCCAAAACCTTTGTGTTGATGTTGAAATTTAAGTTAATACTTTTAATTTTTATCTCAAGAGTAAAGAAAATGTTAAAAAATAAATAAATAAATAATAATTTTTCTCACTATATCAACGTGCACATGATAAAATAGCACAAAATTTTTCCTCTTCATAGATCTCATAATGCTAGATGTTCTACATGTGTAAACACCAACCAACTTTGATACAAATTGAAATTTTTACAAATTTTAAAAATTTCTTTTAAGTATTAATGGTATTCTAAGTAAAATTTAGACCAAAAAAATTCTAACACAAATTCTTAATCATTCATCTTGTTAAAATAACGATTAAGAACTAGTTTTAAAATGATGGGTTCTTTCTTATGTTGTCTTCTCAATTAAATCAAATGGAATAAAATGCTTTAAAACCATTTGTTTGCAAGTTACATAACATGACATCTTTTGATGTAATGGTTTACAACTTACATAACATGATATTTTTGATGTACCATAACTTCTTTTAGGATTTCTTATTTTAGTGGATTTTTATCCTACACACAAAATAGTCAAAACTATTAATACTTCAACACTAAGCACCTAACAAGAAATCATCAAATGCCACAAATAAGCTATCATTAAATACGACAATTAGAAAATTTTATTATAGCCACTAAACTTTATATTGATTCCATAATTTCCCCCATGTGAAGAGATTCAAAATCAATTGGCCAGAGAAGGAAACTAGGGTTTCACTTTCTATAGAAAGCAACGAAGAGATTGTTAATGTTTTTTATGGGGTTCACTTAAAATGGAAGGTTGGGTCAAAAAATGCCCCAGGTAGTTATAAATTTATGGATAAATCCCATGTCACAATCTTTGAGTTGAGCGTTCACAAGAAGCATAAAGACACTATCTTGGATACTTACATGTTAAAGAAATCCAAAGAAATAAACAAGAAAAAGAAAACTTTGAAGCATTTTACTTTAAAGCTAGAAAGGTGAGGGAATATAGATATTTGGCAATTAGTGAATCTTGATCATCTAGCCACTTTTGATACTCTAGCAATGGATTTTGGTTTGAAGAAAATGATAATGGATGATCTTGAGAGGTTTGTGAAGAGGAAGGAGTTTTATAGGACATTAGGCAAGGCATGGAAATGCGGGTATTTGCTGATTTGTCCTCTAGGGACCGGGAAGTCAAGCTTGATTGTAGCCATGGCCAATTAACTCAAATTTGATGTCTATGACTTGGGAGTTATCTAATCTTTGTGGTAATGCAGATTTAAGGCGTATATTGTTTGCCATAAAGAATAAGTCAATTCTGGTTGTGGAAGACATTGATTGTTCCATTGAGTTGCAGGATAGGTGTAAACGGGTTACGAAATTTGATTGGTCAAGAGCAGGATCTAATCAAGAAAATCAGGTAATTTCATTGTCCTATGTTTCTTTTTCAACTTAAAGGATTGATTAATATGAAGACTTTTAGTTGATTTGCTAAGAAACTAAATACTGTAATGTCCAATAACATATGCTTATTTGTCCAAAGTGAAATTGAGTCTTATGTTATAGTTAAGCTAAGTGAGTTTATCTTAATAGTCGGAGACAAGTAGGATTCAGGTACTTATCCGTTTCCATGATTACAATGCAAACATTTAGTGGCTTTAGGGAAATTTGAAAATGGTGAAACCCAGAGAGGTTTTGAAACTAGTTAATAGCACAGGCCAAGAATAAACTAGTTTTATGATTGTTGGGGCTAGCCCAAAACTGCAGTGAGAAACATATAATGAGATGATAGGATTTAAGCTCTAAATCATTCCTGATAAAAAGGATTCTCTAAAGAATCTTCCTTGAAGATAGAAGGCAGACCGTTGGGAACCTATACAGACCAGTAGTACTCTGCCAAACTAGTACTGAAAGATTTGGTGCTTATTTGCTCATTCATCTTTCAGTATTTAATAGTATAGCGTATAACATTGTCTGAACAGTGAGAACCTATGATTTTAAATTTGAACTTTGTCTGAGCAACTTTACTCGAAAAAGATAATGTACCACTCCAGTTGTTAGAATATGCTCATTCACTGGAATTTTAAAATGGCTCTTAAGGCTATTCTTACCGACAAATTGATGCATGTGTAAGTTGATCAATCTTTTTTTTTTTTTTTTGTTTCAGTTAACTTTATTAGGAATGCTGAACTTCATAGATGGATTGTGGTCAATCTACGGATAGGAGCGGATTATAATATTCACAACCAATCATAAAGACAGGCTTGACTTTGTTTTGTTGCGCCCTGGTCATATGGATATGCACATCCATATGTCCTATTGCACTCCATATGGGTTCAAAATACTGGCCTCTCCAGCTACCTTAAGATCACAGAGCATCCACTTTTTCGGAGATTGAAGAGTTGATGGAGAAAGCAAAGGTGACTCTCACAGATGTTGTTGAGCAACTGAAGAGGAATGAGGTGCCTGGTAGTGCCCTAATGACACGGTCAACAATTAAAATATTTTAGAAATTCTATAAGGACAAAACTATGAGAATTTTGTATTTTAAAATTATTAAAATTTCATATATTATTAGAATTTCGTATTCTATAATTATTAAGATTTTATATTCTAAGAGTATTAGGATTTTATATTCTAATATTATTAGGACTTTATATTTTAAGATTAGTATAAATAAGTTGTTCTTTTCTTTTCAATGCAATTTTGGTGTAATTAAAATTTCTTTCTCTCAATTTTCAGAAGTTTATCGATTTTTTATTTTTTTTTTGCTATCTCATTGCGTCAGTTGGTATCAAAGTAAAGTTTCTATCCTTCTCTGATGGTAGAAAATTCAATTATAGATAACAGCGGTTCTCATGGTGAAGATCAAGGAACTAAGACCTCACAACTTGCGGTGCAAGATCAAAAGGGTGCATTGAATGCTTTAGAGCAACGATTAGATCACAAAATCCAACGTTTAGAACGATGTTTTAAAGAAATTACAGATCGACTTGATGCTTTAAGCGTTAATGCCAACAGAAATCAGGGTGTCGAAAGGCTACGTACTGAGGAAGATGTCGTCCATAGACAATCTATTGGCAGACCTATTCCTGTATATAGACATAGACAACAAACTCTTTTAGAAGATTCAGATGAAGAAGAAGATTATTTAGAAGCGTCTACAAGGAATATTAAGAATGTACCAATTGGACGTGGCAACAATTATTTTAATGGTGATGGACATTCCAACGAATACCAATTGAAGGTAGATATTTCTAGTTTCAACGACAGTTTAAATATTGAAAAATTTTTAGATTGGATTGTAGAAATAGATAGATTCTTTGATTATATGAAGATTTCAAAGAAAAATAGGGTGAGACTTGTTGCATGTAGATTAAAGGGTGAAGCTTCTACATGGTGGGAGAGATTGCAACATAGGAGATACCGTGAGGGAAAGACACCGGTCAGGACGTGGTACAGAATGAAGTAGCTATTACAACGAGACTTTCTTCCTCCTAACTATGAGCAAATCTTATTCTAGAAATATCAAAAATGTCATCAAGGGCAACGATCTGTTCATGATTATACTGTTGAGTTTTTAAGGTTAGCGGAAAGGAATGATTTAACTGAAACAGAGGGGCAATAAGTTGCAAAGTATCTTAACAGTTTAAAACCAATTATCCATGTTAAAATTGGGGTACAAGTCATACGCACTTTAACAGAAGCACGCAATATTACATTAAAGGTAGAGTTAGCATTGCAAGAGAATAGCATATCAGACTTTCCTCATATAACTGGTGGTGAAGATAATTATAGGATACCTAGTGACAGGCAAAAATCAACTTTTGATATCCCTGCACGTAACGATCAGTACAAAAAGGAGAAAGCGACAGGAAAGTAGAAGGTGACAGAATTTAGGGACAAGCCTAAAGTTGAGAACCCATATGCTAAACCTATTTTAAGAAAATGTTTCAAATGCAATTAACTTGGTCATAGGTTTAGTGATTGTCCACGTAGAAAAGCAATTAATGTTATGGAATGAGAGGAAGAAGAAAAAGAAGAGAATGAAATTTATTATGGTCCAGATTGGGATACTGAAGAATATGAAGAGAATGAAGATATGGATTGTCAGAATTATGTGGTAAGGAGAATAATGTTGACACCAAAGCAAGAAGATAAGACTCAGAGGTATCAATTATTTCGAACCAGGTGCACCATTACTAGCCGCTTATTTGATGTTATTATTGATAGTGATAGTTGCAAAAATATTATTAGAAGAGAAGTGGTAGAAAGCCTGGGGTTACAAATAGAGAAACATCCAAAATCATACACCATTGGTTGGATCAAAGCAGCAGAAAAGATTCGAGTAACTGAACGATGCAAAGTACCTTTCTCTATCGGCAAATATAAAGATAAGATTTATTATAATATAGTAGATATGGATGCGTGTCACTTATTGTTTGGTAGATCATGGCAATTCGATGTAACCGCACAATATAATGGACGAGAAAATACTTACAAGTTGGAGAAGAATGGTATAAAATTTACGTTATTACCAAAAAAAGAAGATTCTAAAGCCAAAGTATCAAAATTAGAGAGGCAAACTATCTTTACACTTACACAGTCAACTTATAAGATAAATGCACCTGCATAAAATATGGCTAATCAATGGCAAGGTATTCAGACAAAAGTATCGCAAAAGACAAAAGGATTGCAAAAATTGAATCAAGCTAATGTTAGACATAAAAAGGCAACGGATCGACATCGAAGATGGCAAGTATTTAAAGTGGGCGACAAGATCATGGTATTTCTACACAAAAAAAGATTTCCTACAGGAACTTACAACAAATTATCGCCTAAAAAATATGGACCTTACAAGATTCTAAAGAAGATTAATGATAATGCTTATGTTGTGAATTTATCAGAATCAATGGGCATTTCTAAAACGTTTAATGTAGCAGATATTTATCCATTTCATACATCAGAGAAGTCATTATATCCAAACATTGTAGCAGACTCAAGAACGAGTTTTTCTCAAGTGGAGGAGAATGATGCGGTCAATAATTTAAATATTTTAGGAATTCTATAAGGACAAAACTATTAGAATTTTGTATTTTAGGATTATTAGAATTTCATATATTTTTAAGATTTCGTATTTTATAATTATTAGAATTTCATATTCTAAGAGTATTAGGATTTTATATTCTAGTATTATTAGGACTTTATATTTTAGGATTAGTATAAATAAGTTGTTCTTTTCATTTCAATGCAATTTTAGTATAATTAAAATTTCTTTCTCTCAATTTTGAGAAGTTTATCGTTTTTTTTTTCTATCCACTACGTCACTTAATAAGCCTGATCGAGCATCTTAAAATTAAGAAGAGAAAAAATGATGAAATTTAAGCAAAAGAAGAAGTGAGAGAGAGCAGTTGAAGCAGAAAGTATTCAAAAACTTGAAGGGAAAACCAATAAAAGCAGAAGTCAAGGCATGATAAAGATTCAGTAAATTTGATGAGACCATGAAATAAAAATTGGATACTTACTGGCTGTAAAATAAGCACTATATTGCAGTAGTTTCTTTTAGTAGTTGTATGGATTGGTTTGATATTATCTATGATTTTGTAGCTTTGTAGACTTTTATATTGTGTGGATTTTGGTTATGAGTTGGTATCATTGTATCTTGGCATGCTTGCAATGTTACCACTTATAACTAAGGCAGCAATGCTTCCACTAAGGCCACCCACAGAGAGACCCAATTTGAATACTAAGGCCTCCTTTGCTAAAATTATTATTTTTTATTTGTTCTCACAGTTTTATCAGTACGGATTTGGAAAATTTAAATGTATAAAATAATCTTTAAACCTAAAAATACACACACATACTTATATATATATATATATATATATCTATATTGGTTTATTTTTTAAATAAATTTATGCTTCCAAATTGGACATAACAATAATTATTAAAAAAAAAAAGAATATTCTGTCAAATAAAGTTTAATATTATTATTATTATTATTATTATTATTATTATTATTATTATTAATAAATAGATGTGTAATTTAATTATCAGTATGCCTTTTAAACAAATATGATAGAAAAAGTTATATAAGAATAAAAAAAAATATTATTGAATTAAAAAAATTAAAATGATTATTAACAAAAAAAAAATAAATCAAAAAAATAAATAAATGTATATTGCATGGTTATGCACCACCCAAATATTTAAACAATTTTCACTAAAAGTAGGTAAAATGTTATTAAACTAATTATATTGAAAAGAAATTTTAAAAAATAAAATAAATAGATAGGAAGTTGGGAGGAAGAAGGTTACAAAAGTAATTTTGAAGAACTTGTTTAGAAGTAGATTCAAGTCAAGGTCGACGGAACATGCATCCCCTTTTTCCACATGCTCTAACACTAAAAGTCAAAAAGTTGCTTCAAATTTTATTTATTTGATTTAAATTATTTTTACTTTTAAAAATAAAAACAAAATTCTGAATTCATTTTCTCAAAATGAACGAATGAAAGACGCCAAAACTTCCGTAAAATATCGACATCATCAACTCAAAAATCCACCACACCCCATTTTCCCACATTTTCTCACTTTCTTGCCCTTTCTTTCGCTACCACCAACAACCTCCAATTTGCTTCTGCAAAGTCATCAGCTAACTCAAAAACACCCAGAATCCGTAGATCAAAAATCCTCCTTTACCTTTTTATCCACTTCCAAAACCCTTTTTTTTTTATTCACGAAACAAGAGAAACGAAAATGTTTCTTAACACCACCCAAATGCCATCCACTAATTCCATAGTATCTGCTGCTGCTTCTGCAGTAGCTACAGCTATGGTGGTTCGATCTGTCGCTAATGATATCTTGCCTCCTGAGGTTCGATCCTACTTCTATCAGAAAATCAGAAATTTTTTTGCAAGATTTTCTAATGAGTTAACGTTAGTCGTTGAAGAATATGATGATGCCCTCAACAAAAACAAGCTCTATAAAGCCGCAAAGCTTTATCTTGAACCCAGAATCCCCCCTTACGTAAAAAGAATCAAAATCAATTTGCCATACAAGGAAACCAATATGTCACTTTCTGTGGAACAAAATGAAGAGATTGTTGATATCTTTAATGGGGTTCAGTTAAAATGGAAGTTTGCGTCAAAACAAATCCCAACAGAGGTTCACCGGCATCCTGACAATTACAACTCTGTGGTTAAATCCGAAGTCAAGTTCTTTGAGCTGAGTTTTCACATGAAGCATAAAGAAATGGTCATGGGTACTTACATACCACATGTGTTGAAGAAATCGAAAGAAATTAGCAAGCAAAAGAAAACTTTGAAGCTTTTTACACTGAGGTATGATAGGATGCATGGAGTGAGAGGAGGTATATGGCAATCAGTGAATCTTGATCATCCGGCCACTTTTGATACACTGGCAATGGATTTCAATGAGAAGAAGATGATAATGGATGATCTTGAGAGGTTTGTGAAGAGAAAGGAATTTTATAGGAGAGTAGGCAAGGCATGGAAACGTGGGTATTTGCTGTTTGGTCCTCCAGGAACCGGCAAGTCAAGCCTGATTGCTGCCATGGCTAATTATCTCAATTTTGATGTCTATGATTTGGAGTTGTCTAATATTAGGGGGAATATGGAGTTAAGGAATTTGCTGATTGCCACAGAGAATAAGTCCATTCTGGTTGTGGAGGATATTGATTGTTCCATTGAATGGCAGGATAGGCTTGCAAAAACAGATCCAGGAGCTCCAAATCCTATGATGTCAAGACGAGGATTTAATCAAGTACCTCAGGTAATTATCCTATATTTATTTATTTATTTTGATGTCTTTTAGTCTGATGATTCTTTTGTTATTCTGCTAAGCAATTTTTTAACGTAATGGTCAATATCATTTTCCTAACCGTCCAAAGTGACATTGAGTCACGCGTTATATGGACAAGCTAATCTATTCATAACACCAGGATGCAAGCTGCAAATCACAAATTTGTTGTCAAGTATTTTTGTATCTGCTTATCTGATTTCTTTTTAGAGGTTTGTAGTGGATTTTTAGGGAGTTATGACACCAGGGAGAAAGTGAGTTTTTGAACTTGGTTGTTGGAGAATATTCTAGTTTAGGATTAGCAAAGGCATGCACTGCCTGCAATTAGCTCAAAACAGCAACGAGAACATGATGAAAAGAGATGTAATGCACCAAATCATTTCCCGTCAAATGGCTTCTCCAAAGCCTGCTGACCGCCACATTTTAGATCACTAACTATTACTGGATAAACATTAGGAAATTCAAGTCGCCTAGTGATTTGAAGGATTCCCAACCACCCCCCCTGCATGTTGATTGATACTTGTTTGCTTCTTGACCTTTCAATTTTTAAGAATATAACAATAATATTGTTTGAGCCATATGTATAGAACAGTGAGCAGCATTGCTCAAGCAAGATAAACCACCACTGTGACTTGTTAAATTATGCTTAGAATTGTAAAATGGCTCTTAAAGCTCTGCTTATCAATAAAACCTATACATTCTTAACTTGATCAAGTATTTTTTTTTATTTTTTTAAAGTTTCAGATGACCTTATCAGGACTGCTAAACTTCGTAGATGGATTGTGGTCAAGCTGTGGAGATGAGCGGATCATAGTGTTCACAACTAATCACAAAGAAAGGCTTGACCCCGCTTTGTTGCGATCTGGTCGTATGGATGTGCACATCCATATGTCCTATTGCACGCCATGCGGGTTCAAAATGTTGGCCTCAAACTACCTTGGCCTGACAGAGCATCCCCTTTTCTCAGAGATAGAAGAGTTGATAGAGAAAACAAAGGTGACTCCTGCAGACGTAGGCGAGCAGCTGATGAGGAACGAAGAGCCTGAAGTTGCATTGAAAGGCCTAATTGAGTTTCTTGAGACGAAGAACAGAGAAAATGACGAAAGCAAAGCCAAAGAAGGAGAAGAGAGTGCAGTGGAAACAGGAAGTGTTCAATAACTCGAAGGGAAAAGTCAAGGCATGCTAAAGATTTAGTGCATTTTATGGAGGCCTAAGAAGCAGAAGTTTGTAATGAAAGTCGGGCACACATGCAGGACTGAGTGGTTTGTTTTCCTTGAAGATGCACTTTAAGTGGGAATGGTTTTGGCGTGAACCTTCTAATTGGTATTACATATGGAAATGTTATCATCTATGACTTAGTTCATAGGAACCAAGTGTTTTACCTGCTGCAGTTATAAAAAGAGAACACCTCCTCTTTTCTCTTTATTTCTTTTCGTAAGTTTCTTCTTCTTCCCTTATCTTCTCTATCTCTGAACCCTGGCGAGCATGGATATGCAATCCTGCCATCCAGGGCACAAGGAGACCCGCCGGCTGATTATCTCCAAGTTTTTATTTTGTAACACATTGGAATGCCAAAATAGATAGCTAGAGGATTTTTCCAGTACTCCCAGTCCCATCTTTGTTTCATTTTATTATTTTGTTTTATATATCATGACATAAAACAAGTCCAGCAACTCTCATTCTTACCGTTTATGTTCCAAGGCATCATTATCTTTTTGCTAACTTATTCGGTTAGAAAATAGGACTCAAATAATCTTACCCACCGAGACTTGGTCATGCTCTGCTCTAAATATAGAGTAAATTCTGGCCACCGTGAAAAACCACAAAGGAATAATATCATGAGTTATTTCCCATAAAGACTCACTTCAAAGAATGTGACAATAAAGACCTTTATTGTCACTGATTCCACAATTCCAAATCATAATTCAATTGTATAGCCAAAGCCAAGTTTCCCAGATCATGTCAAAAACCAGCATCATATGAAATATAATTATGACCTGAAGCAGTAGTATGCTTTACTCCTAAATAATTCAATGCATAAATAAGCACTCATGAAAATAAAGCTCCACTTTCCAAATTCCAAATCTCTTTCAAAATGAGAGCATACTAAATACTATGACAGGAATAGTGTCTATCATGTAAAACATTTTAAAAAAAAAAAGTTCAAAAGACAAAAGATGACAGGCATCCTAAATCACCTTAGAATCACAAATTCTATGTGGAACTAAAGGATTCTCACTTACTACATAATAAGAACTACTTAGAAGTGTATCCAACAACATAACTTTTTATTTGGGTGCTCGTATTAGGCTCTGGATCAAATATATATGCCTCCAGTAGCAATGCCTGCAACAACATAATCAAGAATAAAAAAATTTTTAAAAAAAAAAAAAAAAAAGAAGAAAGCAAAGCTTCAGACCTAAAACAGAAGAGACTGTATGGTTCAAAATCAAACTCTCTTTATATCTAAAATGATGCCTTACAAAGGATGCCACTGATTTTTTCAAAACCATGAACCTTCCTACAAGATCTAAACTGCACCAACATCTGAGATAAAAATGATTTTTCACCAACCCAGGTGTGCAACATTTGATAAGAACCTGGGACGAGAACTCACTAAGATTCTCTATTTTGATGATGATGAGGATGACAACGGAACACCCACATCCACAAAAAACGAGCAGAGACAATTTTGAAAGAAGTGACTGCATGTATATTACAGACTAAAGCAGAGTCTTATTGCTCAGACTGTATAAAATTGTGTAAATTGGAACAAAAATGCATCATTGATCAAATGAAGATTGATATACTTGCCTCAAAACTTGGCAATTATTGCCCAGGAGGGACCAGAGTCTTTGAGTTTACTGAACCTATAAGAGCTTTATACTGCCATTTTCATTTCTATCTTCTGATGAGGATCATAACCTATAAGCTTGAAATCAGCTGCAACAAAAGAATCTATATTTTTCTTTTCTGGATTGATCTTCAGAATCTGCATTAAAAACATGGGTAAGAGAACATAGAAGATATGACAAGGTATAATGAGAAGAAAAAAAATGGCAATTGAGAAGCTGAAAAAAATGAAGTATGTCATTCCGATATAGCACCAGATTATGTTATAAGATTTATAACTGGGTCAAAATAGTCCGTTACAATTATTATACTTACTGGAAAAGGTTTTGGCAGTTTCTGAAGTTGTTCCTGTAGAGGCCTGACATGAGTGCGATAAACATGAGTATCACCAGTCACATGAACAAAATCACCTGGAACAAGGTCTGTGCAAAATAAAAGGAAGTCAAGAGAGATTCCCAATGGACAAAACTCTAGTATTAAGGAAAATATAAATCTTTAGAAGAATTAGATCATTCATTAACTCCAGTCCTTTTTATTTATTTATTTTGTACTTAACTGTTCAATGGTTTGTTGTTTGATTCTCACATGCATCTCTATCAATCAATGGAAATTCCCTATTTAAGATGGCCTCACGCCCTTGAATTAAGGACCCACTGCCTAGCTCATTATTATTTCTCAGCAGGACAGACCCTTTCACCCATTAATTGAAGACATACCCAACAATATTCTTCTAACAATTAAGCTTCTACAATTCTGCATTTGCACAAATTACAAAGAGTTTTTTTGGGGAGAATGCATACCACAAACGTGAGCAATCATGTATGTCAAGAGAGCATATGATGCAATGTTAAACGGCACACCCAGGCCCATGTCAGCAGAGCGCTGATACATTTGACATGATAACTCCCCATTCGCTACATAGAACTGCCAAAACAAAGAGTGAGACTCACTTTACAATGAAAGGAATCATAACAGAAGTAAGTGCAAATTAAATAGTACCTGTGCAAACATGTGGCAAGGTGGAAGTGCCATCAATTTGAGATCAGAAGGATTCCAAGCTGAGAGAATAATCCGTTGATCATTTGGATTATTCTTAATCTTATCAATAACATCTAGCAACTGATCAAAACCTAGGCCTGAGTAGTCAGCATGCATGTCAGTGTACCTGTAAAATTTGAGACAATTGGTGAGGCTGAAGCTGCAATTCGTGCACGCAGTATGATACGCCATTTGAACATCAAAAGACCAGATGCCACCAACCTTGCACCAAAGTGCCTCCACTGAAACCCATATACAGGTCCTAGGTCGCCCACCTCTCTGTCTGTTAGTCCAACACTGAAGAGATAGAAATAGCAGTTGTAAGTGCTTGGACGAAGAGATAGAAATAGCAGTTGTAAGTGCTTGGACGTACTGAATTTTACCTGTTGAAAGAAAAAATAAGTCCTAACACTTACCTGTCAAGATATTCTCGGGATGCATTTCCATCCCATATATGAATGTCCTTCTCCTGAAGAACCTGTTAATGATACAGACTTTAAAATGTAGCTCATTTCTTCTTACTCTCATAACTAAACCAGACAGATCAAAAGGAACAGAGGACACCTCATTTACAACAATTATTGGAGAAACAAGAGCAAAAAAAGGACCCAATGTCATAATAATCATGAGCTGTATTGAAAGTCAAGTGTAAACCCATATCATTACACTAAGCAACTAGAGAAGAATTCATCTCTGGCAGTGAACAGATGATTATTAATTCTGTTGTAGGGAATCATTCAGCCTCAGGGGTGTACAAACAATTCATTCCATTTACCACAAAATATCAAATTTGTTATCAGACATCTGACCTAGAATAAAAGAAAAGATCCTAAACTTGTTTCCATAAATCTGCCATTTAAAAACAAGCAATCACAGCTTTTATGGATCTTATGCATTGCACATCAACTCGTGTCAGATGAAGAAGGTTGAACACTAAGTGGTTGATCATTAATCTTTTGACCACTCCCTTGATTTCCAGAGCATCAAGGTGTGCAAAGCTCTGATTATATTGGAAGGAACAGCATCATATTATTCTAGGAAAAAAAAGGGGAGCAATAAAGCAAAATTCTTATGACAGGCTTATTCCGTGGATATACAAATTCATATCTGCTTCAATCTGATCACATGGAAACATAAAAAGAACAATCATTCAACAAAATATCATTACCTTTGCATTTGTTGAACCACTGATGAACCAGAGAAGTTCTTCAACAACCCCTCGCCAAAATACTTTCTATGAACCAAATGATAACAATGAATGTCAACCTAAATATCAAATAAGTGAAAATTTTGTTTTTATAAATTGATTTCAGGATAAAAAATAATTCTTAAAAAGCATCTTTAGAGAGTCCAAATTTTCAAGACCACAAAACAGTTGGCCAAAGAGCAATTAATTCAGAAAGCACAATAGAAAAATAAATAGATAAATAAATTATTCATACCTTAGTTGTAAGAAGCGGAAAAGTTTTGCGCAAATTAAACCGCATCTGTTGGCAACGAAGTCAAAAAGAAATATCAGCTTCTACAAATCAACTCAACAAAAGATCTTTGAACAGAAACATAATTCAAAGAAAAACTAGAAAAAGCTCTCTCAATAATCTGAGCTTGACATTACCTGGCAACCAAATTTTGATAAAGTGCCGGTTCCTGTCCTGTCATCCTTCAGATTGCCGTCTGAGATGATCTCTTGAACAAGTCTAAGATACAAGTACTCCTCATGTCTGTCAAAGACCATCTTGGGCAGGAAAGAGAATGTCTTTACTTCAAGCTTGACAGAATCTGTCTTACCATCAAAGATAAGATCATTGTTTTGACTAGGGGGTTCCTCCATAGCACTTCTCACACGAACATAAGATGTGAAGCAATATCGAATGTTGTTTTCGGTAACAGGAAAGGACGAGTACCATGGCTGAAAGATGGATGAATCAATAGATGGGATAAATGTGTCACAGTCAATGGTCATCTCAATTTCTGTTATGTGAATAGCATCACACCCAGGTGCATTCAGTGTTTCCCTGTATCAAAGCACAATCAATAATAAAAGAAAGAAATAATACTCCTAAATAAAGAAAGAAATAATACTCCTAAATAAAGCAAAGAACCACAAGTACACACCTTAAGATCTGGCCACCTCCTATAACAAACACTTTCTCAATTGACAAACAATAAGGAGATGCAGCTAACAATTCTAAAGCAGAATTAATGCTTCCACATATCACAACATTCTCAGCAGTAGCGATATCAAAACTTCCAGAACGAGTCAGAACCACATTAAGCCTACCAGGCAAAGAGCGATGCTCAAGAGCTATGCTTTCCCATGTTTTTCTGCCCATTATGACTGCATTCTTTTTCCCAGAATCTGAAGTAGTCTGAGTTATTTCCTTGAAGAATTTGAGATCAGATGGCAATCTCCAGGGTAATTTCCCATCCTTGCCAATACCCATATCTCTAGTTGCAGCCACAACAACTTGGTAAGTCCTCCTGGGATTAGGCTGTTTCCTGACATTGCCGTTAGAAAGGTTTGTCTTGGTATCTGCTTCCATAATTGAACTCAGAAATCGACAAGAACTTAAAGATAATAGCTCAAGATGAAGACCGCACAGCCAACTTCCCTGAAAGTGCGGTGTAACCTGAAAAGTGATAGAAATATTAACTAGCACCCAATATGCATTACAAATTTGTAAGAGCAAAGTAGGAAGAAACAACCGAGTAAATATACACTTTCACATGTATGCTTAGAGATTTAATCATCAACATTTAAGAAACCTTCACAACTGTGCATTAAGACTTGTCAGAAATCCTATTCTGTAGGAAAATAAAACAAATAGAAATCCAATTGGCAATTTATCTACTACAATGTGAATAGAAAGCAGCAAACTTATGCAGAAACTAACAATCAACAACACGATAAGTTTGCCAAATAATACACGAAAAAATTCATTTATCCTCGGTTTCTTGACAACCAAACAGATAATAGCAGAGATTTCTGTCTTGTTCTTGAATTGATAACGCCCAATCCATCAATTAAGCACCCCAAAATTGACCAAAATCACAATAATTCAATAATAAAAATAAAAATGTGACCAAATAAGGCAAATCTCCAACGTTTAATGCAAATAAAAATAATAACAATTCAAAGAACAAAAATATATATAAACAATGCATTAACACATTTCCTGTAGCAAAGAAATACACATAAAAACAATTATTTATGAGAGAAAAAAAAAATAATCCTAAAGGAAACAAAATAGCATTGCCATAAAAATCCAACCACATCTCCGTCGATTAATACACAAAATTCTCAAAAAAAAAAAAAAAGAAAAAGAAAACTGCAATATATTAACCCACCGATCGGAAACCGAGCGGCAAAATCGGGATCCTTCGCTCAAAAAAAAATAACAAAATTGCTGAAAATGACGAAGAAACTAGGGTTTTAATTACGAAAATGACGGCAGATTAGAGTAGCAGAATTTTATGCAACAAAAAATAGGAGATCGTTGAGACTGAGAGAAAAGCTATAACCGCGTTTCTTCACTGACAATTTTTTTTTTCTCTTTAATTTTTTTTTTTTTTTTTTTAAAGTTGGTGTTTTATCAGTTTCAGAGAAAGAAAAAATGGTGGAGAAAGGCGAACGACAAAGCACACTGAAGATGGTTTGAAACGACACAAAATCCAAAAGCACGTTTGACGCGGAGTACCGCCAAGGCGAATTTGGCCGTGGGGTATTTCCTTTATTTATAGGGATTTTATCACATTTTTGCCCCTGCTTGTTGCCCATATTAACCCATACATCCTAATGCTGTACCTACCCCGCGACACATTCACAATTCACCATGTATACATACTGAGCCAAAAATACACCGTAGCTTAATATCTTAAATTCGAAAAGACGAATGTACCCCTAAATGGAAAATTACACTACTTTTTTACTAGTTTTTATTAATTATTATCTTGTGTGCACCTCCCCCATATTTAGGGCAATGGTTTTACTTCTCAAAGGAAATAAAGGACTTTTTACTGTTAAAAATTCTCTTTTATTTTTTTATACTGTTTGATTGTGATTGGAAAAGAGCTTTTTGCAAAATTAAAAAATTTATTTTTTCTTCTACCAATAGAAGTACAAATTTGAGATTTTTGTGACTATAAATTTTTTTATTTTTTTTAAAAGGTTAAATTATTTAAAATATTTTATTTTTTAAATTTTAGTCTATTTTTTTTCGTAATATAACTTTAAAAAGTTTGTTTATTAAAATAATCACAAGATTTTTATTATACCATATTTATGACAATCAAACAACCTATAACTTTTAAAAATTTTAATTTATAAAATGTTTATTCTAAAAAAACTACTTAAAAAGTTGTACTAAATATTTCTTAAAATACGATAATACTAATATTATACCTAAATTAATAAAAATTATTAATAGAAGAATTTAAGTATATACTTTTAAGGAAATATTGTCTATTTTTTTATACTTAAAAATATAAAATATCACTTTTTTCTTTCTTAAAAAATATATATTATAAGTTAATAATTTAGTCATGCATGACGTTCATAATAAGTGAACAAAGGATGTCCTGTTTATTGTTTTTAATTTATATTTAACTTTAAGATTTTAAAAAAAAATACTTGTATTATAATAATTTAATACTAATTTTATTAGGTTAATTAATGAAAGAAATTTGTGAATGAGAGATATTATGTATGTGTTCTTATCATAATGATGTTGTCATAATTCTATAAGCATTAATGTTGTTCTTATATTATCAAATGTGGAGTAATGTCGCAATTAGTGATACTTATAAATAATTATTAGTAAAAAAAATAATAATAATAACATGATTTTCAATAAGTGAAAATAATAATACAAGGGTAGCTAGGATAATAGACACGACTCTCGGGGGCAATACCGTCACAATATTTTATTGGCTGAAAACGTTGGTTTAAATTATTTTATGGCGAAACGGCCAATCGAAAATAGTTCAACGCAAAAGCACGTACATACCGAGGCCCCGGACCTGAGAGTATAGCCTGAAAGCCGGGAAATCAGCAATCAGCATATTAAATCGCGACATCTGTCGACACTTTGTTAAGCACGGCTTGCCCAATCGTAACCTTACACTTTGCGCCCATCGCATAGTCAAAGTCACTGTCCTTGAGGTTTTGGTTGGTTAATCACTTTACCGTCTTAATTACTCCAACTTGTACGATCAAGCGAATCCTCCGCGATGCCATCACAGCCGTCCATATCACTGTCCTAGATATATCGTGAGATATTCCGGTTCTCATTTTGTCGTACATGAGTTTCCATATCGGGATATATTGACGATGTTTTGGTTTATGGAGAATACGGTACTAGACGCCAACGTGTGGTGGGGTGATTGGTTAATGAGCACGATTAGTCAAAGAGAACTCTACGTCCAAACACACTGGATTGATATGCTCTTCATCGTCAGGCCAATGTCTTGGCTCAAAGACAAGGCGTGAGCCAAGACAATTGATAGGTTGGTAAGATGGAGATAAATTAAATATTTATATAATATTAAAATATTTAGGAGGGTAATTATTTATTAAATGGAACCGATTCCACTTTGATTTGTACGTATTTTAATAGAAAATAATTTGAATTTTCATTGAATATTAACAAATTACTCCCTAAATTTTGACAAAACAACCAACAAATAAATATTTTCATTATTTATCATAAATAGACGTGACCAATCACTAAATATATAACTTTTCTATTAGTGAAAAGAACTTTTTAAATGATAAAATCTCTTTTTATTTTTTTTATTATTTAGTTATAATTAAAGAAAATCTTTTCAAATATTACACTAGAATCAAATTATAGACTTTTGAGGAAAGATTTATGAGTCTTTAAAAGATTAAATTATTTAAAATATATTTTTATTTTATTTTTCATATAATATAATTTTAAAAATTTTTGTTTATTAACATAATTACATAACTTTTATTAAAAAAAAAATATCATTTACAATTAAATAATCCATCACTTTTGTTTAAAATTTTACTTGTAAAATATCTACTCAAACTTTATATAAAAAAAATTTATCAAAGAGACTCGAAAGTTAAAGGTAAAACTAATGTTAGGGTCTAATTTGTTAAAATTATTAAAATATATTTTTATTTATAATTTCATCACAATTAAGGATCTATTTGTTGTTATTCTAAAATTTAACAAAATTATTGGTTTATTTGTTAGAATGACTTACCGTGAACGGATGAGATCCCGGGTCATGACTGGAACAAAATTTAATGACTAAAATTATATATTAATATTTTATTTAATAATATTTATTTTTAAAAATATTTTTAAAATATAACTATCTTATAATTAATTTACTAATATGACCTATTTTAAATTATTATTTTTAAATTTTAATTTTTTTTAAATTTAAATACATTTAATCTTGTACAATTTATTTTATTATTCATTATTTTAAAAAATAAAAATACTCAAAATTCATTCTCTCGAATTAAAAATTACAATCAATTTTATTTCTTAATTAAAAAATTCTAACAAATATTTGACAATCATAAATTAGTAAATTTTTTTTTCATTTTCTCACTCATTTTATTAGATATCATAAATTAATATTTGTATATATTAAATTTAAATTTCATTATATAAATTCGTTAAGTTTGTATTAAAAATAAAATTATTTTAAAATATTAATTCTAAAAATCAACTATTGAACACGGGAAACATTAAGAGAGAAACATATCAAACAACCGTTAAAAGTTCAACATCATGCACTCAACATTGAGATGTCGACTACTCTTGGGATTCAATGTCAAGTGCTCGACATTGGAATGTCAAGTTCCCTTGAGTGATGTCCTTAAGTGCTCGACATCTTAATGTCGAGTGCCCTTAGGTGCTCAATTTTTTTTATTTTTTAAATTTAATTTTATTTGTTAAAAAGTTTGAAATTTCTTAAATAAAATTATTTTTTTAATTTATTAGTTAGAATTTTTTTAGAAATTAAATATTTTAAATTAATTTATTTATGATACTTTAATTTGACTTTTTAAAAAATAATTTTTTTTTATTTTGTGTACATAAGTTTTTAAATTTTATTTTAAATATTTTATTTAAATTAATTTTATGAATACCAAATATTATTTTTAAAATTTTATATTTTAAATTTTATAATAATAATAATGAACTTATTATTGTTGAGCACCTAATGTTAAAGCACTTAAGGGCGCTCCACGTTGGTGCGCTCGATATTGAGCATTTGTGGGCGCTTGATGTGTTTTTCTCTTGACACTTCCCATATGCAATTTCTAGTTTTTGGGATTGATTTTTTCAAATAATTTAATTTTTAAACATAAACTAAATGAATCTATGACCATTAACTAAATTGCAGTAGTCTTCGTCAATAAAGTACAGAGAAATTGTTCTAACAAACAAAATTTTGGCGCTAGTGATGATCGCGACCAGATAATCTACGACCCATAATGAACTCTTCTTTTTTTTTTACATTAATTTGTCAAAAGTGCTTATGGTGGGCTAATAGTGTGTTCTTTTGCTCTCACTGTGAGAGGCTAAAAAAGTGCTTTTTCAATATTCATTCATTGTGGATGGAACCTGACCTGATCTTTGGCCATATACAGAGATTATCTCGTTTTGTTTGCCTTGCTTGTTAATGCTTATAACCAAGTTATTAAGCATGTTCTTTTGGTATCAAATGAACCCAGATGCTTTCTATCCTGTTTGCATTCTGGGTTACAAATGTAGGGTAGGGGTCCATTATTAAATTATGCATAAATGCAAACTGCTAATCACGTCTAATTACGGGTGCAACCTTTTGAAAATTAAAAGAGGAGTCATAATATTCCAACGTAACCAATGTCATTGCGTATTCTGGATGAGAAAGCAGCAGCACGCCCAGTACTCACAAAGCAAGCAACGGGGATTCAAGTATTTCCAAGAAGCTAAAGAAAATGTGGGCTTTGTCGTTAACCACGAATGCCCACTTCTTCCACTTATCGTACACGTTTTGTCCAACAGAGAACGGCTTCATTTTTTCCTGCTCACTCTATGCGTATGCCAGCACGAGTGTCTCATGAAATTTTTGTTAATCACCTTGTAACCATTCTCATGTTCCTTTAATGAGAAGCACCTGTAATGGAAAATGACTGAATCCCACTCAGATTGATGTGATTAAATACTATTTTTGACTCTACTTTTGCTAACAGTACATGAAATACAGTACATGAATTAGAGCTTATCATAAAATATATATGTATATTCAAGTTTCAATGGCCTGTGGTTTTGAATTCTGGATTCAGGTTTCCAGTGGGCTGCTGCATTGCTTACTGGTTTAATAACAATAGATGCTTTGAAGTTGAAATATTAACAGATGACAAATACAGAAGATGCAGCACTAAGCAAGCGACTATTCCACAATGATGATGTAATTCTTTCATTGAATACAGAGTAAATTATCACATCAATTGATTCTTAACTTTACATGAGTAAAATTATTCTTTCAGGAATTGTTTTCCTCTGGTCCAAGTAACTTCTCTGACGGACAATTGAGCGCATGTAGTTCCAACCTCCCCCTCCTTTTAACAGATTCAGATGAAGTCTTTCCAGTCAATGATGCGTTTGGTTGGCCATTACTTCAACAAAGTATCAAAGGTGATTTCTCTGTTTTGAAAAACTTGACATATTTCAATAATTAGATTCGCCAACTCCCAACTAAAAATTGCTAAAAAAATAAAATGATCATGTTGCTGATTTTACACTCTTCTCAAACCAGCATAATTTGCAAGGTAAATTTTGTAGCTTATGTATCTAGACATGACAATTTAATTGGGTATCATGCATATTTAATAATATTCGTTCGAAAAAAAATTATTATCTAAAATTTAATAAATATTAAATAGATTACAAATATAAAAATTAGTATTCAAAATTATTTTTGATTGAAAATAGTTTTAATTATAGAATATTGTTTAAAAATAAATAATAATATTATTTAAATTATAATAAATTCACTCGTATCAAATCTTTATTATATATTATAAAAATAAAAAATACATAATTTTAATTTTTTTCTTTAATCTTAAAGTATTATATTATTATTTAATATATTTTTCTTTTTTTAGTGTCTTATCAATAAATAATAAATTTACTAAATATTAGTTCTTTTAACTTGAATATTATGCCATGATTTAATTTATTTTTAAATCTAAATTTTTATTACAAATAATAATATACATTATCTGTTATGTAAATAATTTAAAAACTGAATATCTTTATCATTAGATAAATTTTGATATAATATTTTATTTAAAATAATTATAAATAAAATCCATACAATATAAATTATAATTTAACTTAACAAAAATATCAAAACTCAACCTTACAATCAAGTTCAAATTTAAAAATTAATATTTATAATATATTTAATTAATTTTAAATTATTTTAAACAAATATAAATATTTAATTTTTTAATCGAATAAAAATACAAATACAAATATTAAATATACAATTTTTAAAAATTATAAATAAAATATAAATATTAAATATTTTAATCAAATATGAAAATCTTAAATTTTACAGGTATTCTATCTGTTGCCATCTTGTCATCAGGGAAGCATTGAACATTCACCCCTGCAGAAACTTCAAATTACAATCAAAACACCGTCAGCACACCAATCACTGAATAATGATATCCAGGTAGAGAATTTGATTTGCTCATATTCATCTTTTGTTAGTGTAGTCAAAACTCTTAACAGGTTGAAAATGGAGGTGGCATATAAAATTCAAGGGATAATACAAGTTCTTTATTAAAACAGTGTGATATGCATCCATTTTACAAGAATGCAAATCGTGTAAGTTTTAAGCGTCTAAACACATAATATCTCCCAATCAAAGACCCTCAAAGAACCGCATGTGATCTTCAAATGTCTCTCCATGTCGGATTTTGGACAACGAACCATCTTCTTCAACCTGAAAATATTAATCCAAATTCTCAGAACTTACTTCCTTCACATAAATTTTTTGAAAGGTATGCAACTCTGTTTATAATGCGATTGAAATTTAGGAGGAATTCTGAACTTAACATGCAAAGTTCTCCACAGGAGAAGAATAATGAAAAAAAGGACCAGAACATTTGTTGAGGGAAAAAGATAATAGAAAATGAGAGGGGAAAAGAAACCTAAAAGGAAGAATTCATTATATGGCACAAACAAATGGTAAATAAAGATAGACATCAATGCTTCGTACCCAGTACTCAGGAGGCCGCATCTTCAGATTGTAAGTGGATGCCATGCTCATGCAATAAGCTCCTGCATCATGAACAACCAAGGCAGCTCCCTGCAAGTGGAATTCTTGGTTAGAAAAGTAAGGAAAATTACAACTCCGATTATCCCAAGAAAAGGCTAACATATTACCTTAGCTGGGGTGGGAAGTTCTCTATCCTTCCCCAAGAAATCTGCTGACTCGCATACAGGACCCACCACGTCAAATTTAGAAGTTTCAGTGTCAAGAGGTGCAGGAGAAACCAGCTCTATATGCTGCAACCAAATGTGAATTCGTCAATTGCAATCAATCAAAGCAATGTGTATAAGGAGACAAGAACAATACTGAAGCAATAGAAAATGGATGCTGTTTTGGTTAACTAACAATTCATGTCTGTGAAAACTAAAAGACATGAACGATAAGGTATGATTGATAGCCCATCCCTTCAAACTGGACCTTTCTTCTGCTACAAATGCCTAGCACTATGCATCAATTGCTTTAACAATTTGGAGAAGCAAACCATTGGTAACTAAAAAGAAAGTGGAAATTGAAGCACACTTCACTAACTCCAAAATTGACCACAGGGCAGGAATGGTTGCCTCCTACATATTCAGTCAATGGACATTGATGCCACCTTCAGCTACATATATACAGATAGCAAGGCTGCCTCAAAAGAAAAGCACTTAATTTTAAAATGGCAAATTGTTTGGAGTAGAGATAGAATGCAGATTTCCAAGAGTGACAATTAATAAGGGTCCTAGGAAACAAATGAAAAAGTATTTCAGATGATATCAAATAATAATCTGCATAATTGTTTATCTGGAAACTTACTTGATACGCATCATAAAGACTAGGACGGATAAGTTCAGCCATGCTGCCATCAATTACAATGAAGTTTTTTGTTCCATTAGTTTTAACCCCAATGACATGATTAACCAAGCAGCAAGTATTTGCAATGAGTGACCTCCCTGGTTCAATGATGAGATTCAGATTTCTTGACAGCACCAGCTCCCTAACCTACAACAATCAACAATAAACAATTTAAGTGAACCCTCATACAAACCAAAATTAGGACCGGTCGGACATAATTATCCTTCAAACATGGCATAAAGATGAATGCAGATAATTATCAAAAGCAAAACTCTTGCCCTTGAAACCTAAATTGATTGTAAAAGCTACAAGCAAACAAAAATATGGAAACTGTAAACACAATCTAATTTAAGACCTGCTGATTCATGTATGATGTCGAGGCTCAATGTGCAACGTTAGGAGAAGTACAAAAGTCAGTAGACTATAAAAGTAATCTTGTTAAGAAGCTGTCCATTAACATGTGCAGACACTGTTTTCTTTACCTTCCCTTTCTTCTCTCTCTCTCTCTCTTTAAAAGTTTTATGTAGATAATATGCACAGAGTCATTATAAATGATGCATAGCAGGAACTCTCAATTTCCACATCTCATATTCATATAATTTGAGCATGAAATGACCGATCAGATGTTGTGAAATAATATGCAAAAAATAAAAAATTTGTTACTCACAGTGTCAATGAGATCTCTGGGTTTGGGAAGGACAGCACCTGTGTGATAATAGTCTATTCCTAAACCACCTCCAATGTTCAAGTAATGAACTTCAAAGCCTTGGGCTCGGATTTCATCAATGTAATTGACCATAAGAAGTGCAGCATCCCTGAATATGTCCACCTGAAAATAATACAAAAAGAGGAAATATCTGCCATTAATCATACAGATCAATATAATCAAGCAAACATAACTTATGACAGAAACAACTCCCCCCATCCCATAGAGTGACAGAGACCTTTTTAAACTTATGTAAAGCACTAGGAATATATCCAATTCATAGATTTCAGACATCTGATGTTCCTTTATTTTATTCTTTTGTAGAAGGAAACCTTCTTTAACCCTAGATATTGGAAATAGACAGTTCTTCAAAATTACTAACAACAAAGTAAATTTTAAATTATCCCTAAATAAGAGGGTCCGCTGCAACTAGTTTAACAAGTCCAGCTCAATGAACTAGACAGTGACATGGTAAAGAGACAAAGATCTCACGGATATCCATTCACACATTCATATTTTAATGAGTTACAAAGAGTGATCAAAAGAAATAAATTTTTACTTCCATTTCAAAAATATGTAAGTGAAGAACTAACGCCAATAAGGTTTTACATGATCTATAAATTGATCTCATAAAAACCTCTAGAATGGAAAAGATATTAAGAAGTAACAAGAATTCAGCAGAGTACTCTCAACAGACCTTCGTAATTGTTGAACCAAGATGGCAATGAGCCCCCACAAGTTTCAACTCATTAGGATGTGCCTTCACAGCATCCAAAAACCACTGCAACTTCTCATTCCTAATACCAAATTTAGAGTTCTTGTTCCCAGTAGCAACATAAGGATGTACCTATGAAAGAATACACATGGAAACCATTGCCAAGTTCATTGCATTATTTAAATAAAAAACAGTGGACAAATCAAACCCAAACTCAAACGTTAGGAATAGATGTTGATAACAGTACCATAGACCTCTGTATCATGTAAATAACATTGAAATGAAGATGGAGAATGTCACATGATTAATCTTAATGCTTGTCATAGAGAAGAGAACTAAGGGCTCATTTGGTATTTAGGTGATTCCACTTAACAATGGAAGCAAACCTAAAAAGGTGTTTAGTAACACAAACTTTCAGTGAAACCAACCAACTTTTTCACTAAAATTTGACATTTAGTGTTTTTTTATCTTGACAGCAGCTGTGGATTAAATGCCACAACATCTCAGTACCAAATGGACCCCTAAGGCAGCTAGGCTTGATAATGAAGGCAGTGGCAATGTCATAAAATGGTGACAGTAATATGGTGCAAGAAACATAATGACAGGTGGTAAGAAGGCAGAGGTTTTTATATGGAATACACAGTGATCAAATTTACCAACTACAATATGAATATGATAAGAAAAACTCAAACATGGCTTTCGAAATTTGATCTTTATTGAAGAAAAAAATATCTTAGTTTGTGTGGCAGTCATCCAGTCAATCAAATTTATTGCCATGCACCATTTCCTTTCCATACATTCTCTCATTGTTGAGTGCAGACAGCACAAATCTCATACGAATCTGGTTGCATCTTGCAGCAAGGACCGTCCCTTTTACACACTATTAGCTCAACATTGACATTACCTACAGAAATTCTCAAGTTCAAAATAATTTGAAAGCCGAAACTTCCTAAGTTGCATTGCATACCAACCATCTCTTATATCTAACTTCACCAAGAACTCAAAATCGAAAAACCTAGAAGACTTTTAAGTCCAATTAAACTTCAGAACAATGCTCTGTTTTTTATGGAATTACAAAGTGCAGTAGTGAACACGCTAAAACGTTCATATGATTCACTAACGGGAAACCACGAACCTGAGGATCCACATCCGGATTGATTCGCAGCAACACATTAACCTTCTTCCCTGCAATTCTGGAAGCTGCTACAATATTCTCCAAGTCAAACTCGCTATCCACATTAACAAAAACTCCTTCTTGTGCAGCCAACACCAAATCCTCCAAAAGCTTCCCATTCCCATTAAAGATACACCTATCAATTATAACAATAACCACGAATCAAACTAATGAAACAATCCAACAATCACAACATTAAAACTTTCTAGAAAAAGAAGACAAAAAGAAAAAATCTTCAGTAACAAAAATGTACAACATAAATAGACATAAAGGTAGCATATAGCACAACATTACTTGGTGGGGTCAAACCCAGCTCGAAGAGCAAGCCTCAGCTCATTCCCACTAACAAGAACAGCTCCACAACCCAACTTTCTCAAGTGCTCCAAAATCTTGTAGTTATTATTAGCCTTAATGGCATAACCAATGATAGAATTCAGCCCCACAAGAGCTTGTTTATAAGCCTCAACATTTTTTGTTATCTGAGGCTTACTATACAAATAAAAAGGCCTTTTTTCCACTGTCTCGATAATATCTTGAACCTTAACATCTTCACAGTAGAGAAAGCCATCTGATTTCTTGGCGAAACAGTGTTCAAATGAGGTTGTTGGGGTCTGGGTTTTGGTAGGATTTTCAGAGAGGACTGCTTGGAGAGTGAAGGGTTTTAGAGTTCTGTGAAAGTTTAGGTTCGGTTTGAGGGGTACAACAGGGAACTTGGGAAATGGGTTTTGCGTTAGGGTTTTGGAAAGAGAGGGCGATTGAGAGGAAAGCCGAGCGGCGGCCATTGACGAACAAAAGTGGAACAGGCAGCAGCTTTTGTCCGTTTAAAATGACTCCATCCATGTATTGTAGCCATAGGCAGGGCAGTCATTTTATATATATATTTATTTTTTTTTATTTTATTTAAAAGAAAGTTATAATCACGTGGTCTTTTCCTTCGGGTTATAATTGGGCCATTAATGGTTCTTCAGAAACAGAGAAGCCCAAAAGGAAGTTTGACAAAAGTGGGCCAACCCACTTCTTCTTTTATTGTGATAATCTTATTTAAATAAGGGTGTTTTTGGTATTTTATGAGGTATATTAGTAAGTGAAGCGTTTTTATAACGAAAGGCCATCCATTTTGTTTTATTTTATTTTATTTTATTTTTTATGAATTAAATCTCAATAATCTTAATTTCAGTTCAGTGATATTTGAACTCAAATCTCTAATACCACCCAAACAAAATTATACACATTATAATATTAACTCTCATTTACCATCAAAATATCATTAATTACATAAATTCTTTACCTTTCTCATCTTTGGCTTAGACTAGTGACAGAGTTACAACAATGCCTGCAGTAATTTTCTCAAAAAAAATTAATAAAATAAATAAATTTATTATATATTTTTTGTTATTTTTATTTTTTAAAATAATTTTTTTAAATTTATATATATTTTAATATTTACATTTTAATTTTTCACAATATAAGTCCTGATTCTACCTCCAAACTTAAACACACATAAAATTTGTATTTATATAGAATCTAATAAATTAAAAAAAATTATAATATTTTACATTAACATCAGACTATTGTACTAAATTAAAAAAAGTGTAGTAAATTAATCAAGCCTTTTAAATAAGTAAGAAGATCATCATTTTGAATTGGAAGAGTTATTTTAAACATTAAATGTGTGTGCATATCAATCCAATAAAATTAAATCTTCAATACACAAAAACGTCAGCCAATAGAATTCTCACCACACAAAAATGCCATATAATAAAAGCTACCAAAACCTCCCTTGAATCAAATTTTATATAGAGCAACTCAAATGTGTAACTCTATGGTGAAAGCACTAACAATTTCATGGTGAGAAGATAGTTTCCAAAAACACTTGTCAAGAATCAAACACCTTCTTGTACAAAAAGAAAAAGAAAATTGTTATACGAGTATTATAGATTAAATATTTATTATCAATTTAAAAGATTAACTTTTTAGATGATATTAATTCAAAATCAACTTATATTTTATTTAAGGTAAAAACTAATATTTTTACTTACCTAATTATATAACTCTTTCGTCATATTTAAGCCCATTCATCGTGAGCACACTTCACTCGAATTGTCCATTCTCATAATATTTAAAGAATTTATATTTTACGTAACAATTTTTTATTGAAATTAAAAGTATAATTACTTGACAACTTACATTTGAATAAGAATTTAAATTTAGTTTGATACTATTTATCACAAATTGCTTATCTTATTTATATGATATTATAGTTAAAGTATATCTTTAAAAAATTAAACTAAAATTAATTATAAATTTAGAGAAAAAATATTGTGTAACACCAAACAATACAACGGTTGATCATAAATTCAATAAAGTCAATCTAAATTATTGATATCAAAATAAAACCCGTGGCGAAATCAAATTTATTAATGCAAATGTTTTCATTTTATTAACGCATGATGTGGGGTAAGTCAACATCAGATCTGGTCTTGGTGTAGGCTATTCAGGCAACTAATTGGAAGTTCTAAAATTTGATTTATTTTTTAATATAATGTTAGATTTAATAAGGATTATATTTTAAGAATTCTTAACTCTAAAAATTTAAAACAATTCAGGGTTGCTCCTGATCAACATTTCTCTCTCAACAAATATCATTATTAATAATTCAACTGTCTAAATTTAACATGAAATGAATATGAAGTTTGCAGTTGACATGACCTCTTACAAGTTGGAAGTTGAAAGCAGCAAAGAACATGGAGTGTAGTTAGTGGAGCACCACTAAAATAAAAGCAGTTGGCTTATCTAATTCCTACTACCAACAATGAACAACCCCACCCCATTCATCACCCTGTCTTAAATCTTATTCTAAATTAGTTCACCAAGAACATCATTTTCTTTCTTTACTTGCATAAAAATAATCTTCAAGGTGACTCTAGTTTCTTTGTAATCCATTCTAATTTCATCTCCAAATCATATATAAGTATGAAAAAATATACATTATTATTTATTAAAAATGTATCTTATAATAAATTTAAACTGACATTTTTAAAAATTTATTTATACAAAAATAAAGACGAATGCTTCTAATAATATCAACCGGGTATAATAATATTTATGAAAAAATAATTTTTTAAGATATAAAATAGTAAAAACATGTATGCTATTATTATTAAAAATGAGTAAGATAGTTATTACAAGAAAAAAAAAATATAATTGTAAATTTACTAAATATAGTAGAATATAAAAAATAATTTTATAATTAGACAGTAATACGAAGACGTATTGCTGTCTATAAATGTTATTGAAGGTTAAAAAAGGAAAAAAAAAATATAAAGACGTTAGATACGTTTAAAAACAGTTGGAAAAGTAGGTGGTTTGCATGTCGCCCCAATTCACCCACCACTAACAGAAATTTAAAAATGTCTCTGCAACCTTACTTAGACTTGGACCGCGTCAAAAACAACCAAGAAACTGAAATAAATTTGCTTTTTTTTATTTATTTATTTCTCTCCCTTCCAAATCATTCTCTAAATCTGTCAAAATCGTGCTGTCCTGGCTGTAGATTACATTTATAGCCGTCCTTCAAGACACCACAGTTCAGCAGACTTATGCGGATGATATATAAACATCTCCCCACATTCTCTTTTGTTTGCTAATTACATTTTCTTTTCTGTCAATAGGTAATCCATCAATTCAAATCATTCTCTTCTTTTCTATTCCTTCCTACAGTTTTCTTTTAGTTTCTCTCTTTCACCGTTGGTCTCTAATCTTCCTCCATTTACAGTTCTGGTTCTTCATCTTTCCATGATCACAGGCTTGGACTATGCATGATAATTAACTCTTATCCCTTGTTTGTCTTGTTACTAATTGCTTGAATGCAGAGATTGAGACTTGATTATTAGCTGATTTGTTGTCAATTCAGTCTCTCATATTTGCTTTTCATTGCTGAGCTTTTCAAGCTTTGGATAGCTAAGAATTATGTCATAATTCTTTATGTTTTCCGCAAGGTTTATTTCAATTGATATTTGTGTCCACAGACATGAAAATTCTTCTCCCATTTTGATTGCTTTATGCAATGTATAATCCTTTTGTGCATTACATGTTAAGGGTTTTTGTTTTTGGGGGTGTTAAATTCATTTGATATAGTCTTTTTAATACCAAGCCTCACAATTCCATACTTCCATTTGTATTTACGTCATGATGATCTGTAATGTTTGTATATTGATTCTATGTCTAATTCTGAATGTTCTGGTTTTCTGACTTTCGGATATGATTGAAGGTATAGGCCTATTTGGTGAGGCATTAGTTCGATTTTCCCAGAAATTTTTGTTCCTGCTGCCCTTTTTGCTATCTAATATTGAGCGACCTTTGAAAGATTCAACTATGGCTGATGCAATGTCTGGACCTCTAGACCGTCTCAAAGCTGGTAAGCTTTCTACGTTTTTATCATGATTAAATATCTAGATTGATCATTTAATGAATTCTAACTAGATGGATTGTCTCCAATTATACGATAACTACCAAGTACGATGTAGGAGTATATGTTTGTTCACCAAGGACATTGATAAAAATGGCAAAAAAAATTTTTTTTCCCCCTGCTGGGTTGTTTCTTCATAAACATCTTTGGATTTGTAAATTCTTTTCTATCATCTATGTTTGCAGGTCATGAAAAACACGATCCTGAATACTCTGAGGATGAGAGGAAGACAAGACTAGGGTCTCTGAAGAAGAAGGCAATTAATGCTTCAACCAAGTTTAGGCATTCTTTGACGAAGAGAGGTCGAAGAAACAGTAAAGTGATGTCCGTTGCAATCGAGGATTGCCTTAATGCTGAGGAAATGCAAGCAGTGGATGCATTTCGACAAGCACTTATCTTGGACGAACTACTACCATCAAAACACGATGATCACCATCTGATGTTAAGGTCACCTTGTTCATTTTAACTAAATAACAACTGAAATGTACAATTGTATTATGTTATGCCACTAATAACTTTAAATGAAATTTTCCTTAGTGATAAAAGAAAGGATTCATAACCTGTTGCATAATGGATGCAGATTTTTAAAGGCCAGGAAATTTGACGTCGAGAAGACAAAGCAAATGTGGGCTGACATGCTCAAGTGGAGGAAGGATTTTGGTGCTGACACGATCATGGAGGTATTTATGAAATGGAAGTGCTTTCATTTAACTCGCTAAACTTTCATATCATTGATGTTATTTAACTTTCTCCATTTGGCTTCCTTTGCTAAGGAGTTTGAATTCAACGAATTCGATGAAGTCATAAAATACTACCCTCAAGGACATCATGGAGTTGATAAGGAAGGTCGACCTGTTTACATTGAATGTTTGGGTCAAGTTGACTCAAACAAGCTGATGCAAGTCACCACGATGGATCGTTATGTGAAATACCATGTCAGAGAGTTCGAGAGAACCTTTGTTCATAAGTTCCCAGCCTGTTCAATTGCAGCAAAGAAGCACATTGACCAGAGCACAACTATTTTGGATGTGCAAGGAGTGGTATGTGATGATCGTTATAATTATATTCCAAGTTATGTGTGGGAATATCACCAAGAATGGTACATTTAGCTAATAGAGATTCCACTAAAATCCAATATGAATGATTGGTCAGGGACTAAAGAGCTTCAACAAAGCTGCAAGAGACCTCGTTCAGCGCCTCCAGAAGATTGATGGTGACAACTATCCTGAGGTACTCATTTTATTTCCGTAGGTTCAGGTTAATGTAACCAGATATATATCTATATATTTTCCTTGGGATAATGCACATTGAATGTTTTGTTTACTGTAGACCTTGAACCGCATGTTCATCATTAATGCCGGTTCCGGATTCAGGCTCTTATGGAACACAGTTAAATCGTTCCTTGACCCCAAGACCACTGCAAAAATCCATGTATGTTTTTGTTTCCATTTGCCTTAAACTAGCTCTGATCTGATTTGTGATGTCACTAACCAACTTGATGCTTTATTGATCAGGTTCTAGGCAACAAGTACCAGTCCAAGTTGCTTGAAATAATTGACGCTAAGTAGGTTTATCCATTCTTTAGTGTATCTAGTTTCTACATTTGCTTCCTGAATAACAGTATCGCGAGATTTTTTTTGTGAACAATGTGACGGTGGCATTTACCTTGATCTTCTATCTAAATATATTCCAGTGAGCTGCCAGAGTTTCTGGGTGGTAACTGTACTTGTGCCGATAGAGGTGGGTGTTTGCGTTCTGATAAGGGTCCATGGAATGATCCGGATATAATGAAGGTAGTTAACTACAAAAATAACTTATTCTCATCTGGCCACATTATTTAATATAAATTAGATATCAGAAAGTTTTGTTGTTTTACTATTGTGGCAGATGGTTCAAAATGGCGATGCAAAATGCTCAAGGAAAACTCTCTCAGGCGTTGAGGAGAAGACAATCTCTGAAGACGAGAATTCATGCTCAATGGTACTCCATTTACAGTTTGTGTTATACAAACAAAATCATTTGCACTTTGCCATTGAAACTGTTTTTATCTCAAAAACGAAATCTAATCTTCCCTTTCCTATTGGTTATTGCCACTGCTTGAAGAGATGTGATTCCTTCAACTCAGAAACAGCTGTACCAAAGGAGAATATGCATCGCAGTCTCTCCCCGGTCATCGAAGTAAGTTTACTGAACTTCCTTTTCATTTTGGTTACGCATAGCAACTAAAAGGTTGATCTCCATAGAGTTGCTGAAGCAAAATCATGAATCGTATGCGTCCTCATTTTGATTTATGTCAACAAATTTCCACATTCTGCGTTGTTTTCCTTCGCATTTTAACAGTTTCATTGTACAATTCTCAAGTTCTCTTTATATATTGCAGTCTCCTGTTAACAGAAAGTGCAGTGATCCCTTTGAGTTTGAAAAATCCATTCCAGTTGACAAGACTATTGATGCTTCTTGGCTGAAATCAGTGCAAAACGATAAGTTTACCGATTTCAAAGGTACACAAGTTGTTTTCATGATGTTTTAAGTGTTGTTTTTCTTTACAATTTCAATATTGCTCCCAACATGTTATTTCTTTGCATCACAGAGTGTTACCCTGTAGGAGGTGGCCGCAAGAATCCTGAAGGTATATTTGGTGGGCTATTGGCCTTTGTCATGGGCATAGTCACCATGGTTCGTTTGACGCGAAACATGCCAAGAAAACTCACTGAAGCCGCCCTCTATGGCAGTCCTGCTTTCTACGGTGACACAATGATGAAAGGCCAAGTCCACAAGTTGCAAGCACCCACCATGTCAGGCGCTGACCACATGTCAATGGTGAAGCGCATGGCAGAACTAGAAGAGAAGGTAAACACTCTCACCGCGAAACCAACAACAATGCCACCGGAAAAAGAGGCAATGTTGAACGCTGCTCTAAGCCGCGTGGAGGCCCTGGAGGAACAACTAGCAGCCACCAAGAAGGTACATATACAAACATGTTTTCGCTTTCATTTTTTAAGGTGACATTTGTTGTTATCGAGTTCATTTCTGCATAATTGAGTTTTGATCTTCTTCTGTTATGAAGGCACTTGAGGATTCAGCTGCTCAACAGCAAGAACTCCTAGCTTCCATAGAGAAGAAGAAGAAGAAGAAGAAAGGGCTGGTCAGTTATTAGCATACTTAGGCAATATTGCTTCATATATAGAAAGTGTTATTCACGTCTAATTTTTAACTTTATGCTTGGGATTTGACATGCAGTTTTCCTGGTGAGTTGATGATGATAACAGCTTGGTTTTGTACAACCCTCAGGGGAAGTAGTGTAAGTTAATACTAAATACTGGTGGCGATGGAGATATTCAGCCCCACGTGTACTTCCTTTTATCCCTCTTTGTTTTGGGTAATAGTCCGTTTTCACAGCCCCTTTTGTATTATATTATGTACAGTTTGCAGTTTCTTCTTCTTCTTCTTCTTCGTAATTGTGTATATATTTGAGAGTTGAGGTCTTCAGGACTTCTCTGTTCCTTCCACAACTCCATGTAGTAAAGCGTGTTTGCAACCATTGCTGACAATGTGAAGAATGGGTTCAGTGTATGAATTTCCTGCCTGTCAAATTTCAATTCTTTTCTGTCATCTCATAGAATTAGAAGAAATTTTCTTAATTATAAACTTAAATGATCAATTCCTAAAAATTATGCTAAATTATGCTTTAAGTAAATATATATATATATATATATTATTTTCTTTTAGTACTCAAATATCTCAACCTTTATATGTCCATTAAATCCTAAACAGACACTGAAATTAAACATTTAATTTTAAAATTCAAGACTCGGCATAATTTTCTCATCCAAATGAACCCTGAATTTCATGCAAAGCATTAAATCCCAGAAGGGCAATTCACGGCATGTTAGTGTAAAATTCCTTGCTCGAGAGAACCGAGGAAAAAGCAAGCAAAATGTTTTCAAAGCTCAATCCTGGAATTATAAGTGCACTCGCTTCAAATATTACAGGGAAAAGAGAGTTGTAATGCAGCACATACGGCACCAACGTAACACATAATTCACTCAAGAACATAATAGTTCATAAAACCGAAAGCAATCCTTTATGGCCTTTTAAGATGACTTGGGATTACACTGTACGATGGCATATATGCTGAGGAACATCAACATGGTTTAGTTTGTATTGCACACTTGTATAAGGTTTAGTTTGCATTGCACACTTGGTAGAGATACGTCATGGTTTGGTAAACAGAAACTAGATTGCGCGCCCATCTTTTACCTTTAGCAAAACCTCTTACCAGCAAAACTTCTTTTTCTGATACACACATAGGAAATATCAGTAAAAATAATGAAACAAATTCTGTATATAGATATAAGATATTCGACCTATCAATCAACCTACCCGAAACTTGGCTTCTTCTTGACTGTCTATGTAAGCAAGGAGTTCTTCTTGCCTCATTAAAGCTTCATGAAGAGCCTGCGTGAAACAAGACAATTGTTTCTGAAAAATTGTGGTCAAAAGATGCATGTATAGTGACACATATAACAACTACCACAAGAATAGAGTGCAGTAGATGAATTCCACAAAATGGAAACTGTAGATCGATCAATCAAGGAATCAAAAAGTATATGGAGATATTCCTAGCATGTCAGGGAGATGCTGATAACAAAATTATGCCATGCTCCTTGGCATATCATCAAGGTGAAATGCTGGCACCAACCTACTTATACTTTTTCCTATCACTTCGTAAATTTATTCTCCATTTTCTGTTGGGTTAGTCAATTATGGTGGCTCACAGCGTGAAGAGCTGAGGCATCCGATACAATCATAAAGAGTCCAATAATGCCAAGAGTAATACAAACTCCAACAGGTTTTCTGTTCATCAAGATAACTGAACAAGTCTATGATGAAGAAGACATCATGGCAATCCATATCAAATATTCAGATTCAATGTCACCCAGTGATTTACATAAGAGCTTTATAGATGAAAATTGCAGATGAGAAATTAAATGTGCCAACCAAATGACAATCAATGTTACTGCATTAATTTCAATGATCAAAAATTTAGCAATCATACCTTCTTAGTAGCAATCAGCTCAGCTTCCAGGGCATCTACTCGACAAACAGCAGCATGCAGCAATTCCTCTTTTTCATTAGGCATCTCAGACGGCTTTGCTTGGAGTGTATCAACTTTCTCCTCAAGCTCACCCAATCTTTTCATAACAGTGGAAAGGAGATCTGCCTCAGTAAAAGTTGGGCTGGGTGATGGGGGGCGAAATTCCTCCTTTTCATTTGCATCAGCAGCAACCTCAGGAATATTTTGGTCATGATTACTTGCCGTGTCAGGAAGCCTCTTGGTAGCACGGTTTGCCGCCAAGCGGAAGAGAGTTAAAAGTGTCATGAAGAAGGCAATAAGTGCTACCCAAATCCGAGCAAATAACCCTTGTGGAGTCTTCAACGTGGAAGTTTGTGGAAGAGTGCCTACATTAGAATATTTAAGCTCAGCTTGTTGAGTCTATCTGTACCAAGAATGAGAAAAATTTACAAAATAGTAAAAAAAATTGCCCAACTAGTTACATCACTATACAATTATAAACATAACAAAAATTGCATAAGTTGCCCCACTAAATACTGAAATCTTCATAAAGTGCTTTACCTCTTTTCCCTTAAACCCAAGAATTCCTTGGAAAGGGAGCTGAGTATAACCTTTAAAAGTCAGGAACCTGTAAGATATAATATTTTATATCCCAAGTAGATGGCCCTTAATTTGAATATTTTGACCTCTTGGTTTAAAATCAAGGGTCATATCATTTGACCCATGCCTTTTTTTTATACCTAGAAATCACTTGAACTTTATATGTGCACCAAGTTCCAAATTGGGCACTAGTGCCAGACCTACAACCCTGATAGTCACAAAACTTAGGGGATATCAATAACCAAGTAGGTTTGCCCCAAGGAGGAGTTTTGAACTCTTAATCTCTTAATTGAATCCAAGGTCTATAACCACTCAACTCAACCCAACCCCTAAGGATTCATTTTTGACTCACTCCTTAGGGTTCAATATATACAGGTTATGTAACATAAACTGTCCTAGTCCTTTCTACACTGACACATGACTATTTTAGTCCATGAAATCTGATGACTTAAAAATTATAATGAAAAAATTTCTATTCCCTTAGATATTATTCTCAAGTTAAAAAGTGAAAGGACACATATTTTGCGCATCTATAGACCCCAGTTGGGTTTTGAGATGAGTTAGCTTGAAGATTAAGCCATTTTTACTTCAGAACATCAGCACTTTGCATTTTTAACTAACACAGCTGGATCAAGAGTACTCATTGTACTCATGCCAAGCCCAGGGGGATTCTGCAACATATAGGCATGAAGGAATTTTATGCAGAGAATTCACAATGTTCAGTAGGATAATCAACATGAGAAAAGACTACATGCAGATCATAGTTGTAGCAAGTAAACAAGAAATACAATAGCAGGCTCATTAACCTTTGGATGCAGAAGGCCTCAGGACAGATGCTTGCTTCTTCCAGCAAGCATCAACAGCTTTATCAACCATGGGAACATATTCATCATACCCAGAGAAGTTTGCAGCATAGGTTGGTTTTCCAACTACTTTAGCCTGAAAATTCACAAAAAAATTAATAAATAAATCAAAGAATTAACTTCCGCTCTTTGCAAACAACATTTGATTATTTGATAAAACTTAATAAATTCCTCCTAACATTATCAGTTCATCTTATGTCTTATTTTCTATCACTGCATGGATATACCATATGTAATTGCATTGCAATTTGCAATCATAATGTGTAAAAACTGGACAAGAAAGAAAGCAACAATTATTCTAAAGTAAAATATATCAGGAACATCCACCTCTGCATAAAACTTATTTAAGCTTTTTCCTTAAATAGAAATTTATTGCTTCTGGGGCTAGTTACTCATGCAGGAAACATTCCAACTTTCAATTACATAATCTAAAATTACAATTGCTATCACACAATAAAAGTCCAAGACCTACTTCTTCACGGACAGGAGTCAATCGAAGATGTGAAAAACTCTTCATTGCCTTTGGGGAAGCAATATCTTCTGCTTCTGACCCAGACTCAGCAGTGGATGTGTCGCTACCTTTTAACTGCTTCAAAATGGTACCAAAAGAGAAAAAAGAAGTAAAACTTAACTGGAAACAGAAGTAACTAAAGTAAGGCTACACCTCCATGAACTGATAATAACTAAAATGGTGATACCATTGGTGGCTTAGCATACGCAGTGACTTTCCCCTCGCTGTTTAAAACTTTCACAATCTGCCTAGCACGCCGTGCTTCCCCATTAACGAGCATCTGTTGCAAGTGAATATGCAGCCAATATTTGTTACAAACAAATGCTAACAACAACAACAACAATAATAATAATAAACCATAGTAGTAGCATTTCCATCAAGCTAGAAATAATAAGCCCTGCTTACAACCTTCAATATCTCTGGGTTTTTCCATGGCCCCTTATCAGACCGGAGGCAACCTCCCTGCTGATCTGCACAAGTACAACTACCTCCAAGAAAGTCTGGCAACTCACTGTATGTGCAGCAAAAAGGTTCATCAGATAAAAAACCAGTTAACCCAGTAACAAACATGAGTTAGGCAAAATAGATTAAAAGAATAATCAGAAGAGTTAAGAAAGAGACAATAACACATGCATTAGAGATCTTTTACCTGGAATCAATAATCTCAAGCAATTTGCTCTGGTACTTGTTTCCAAGAACCTACAATAACCATAGCCAACAAGAAATATATAACTGAATAAATATACAGCATGATGTAAAATCTCAGTAGCAAGACAAAAGTTTTGAACTATTTTATAAATATATAAGAAAAGCCATGTAGCATACATGAATCTTGGAAGTTGTTTTAGGATCTAGAAAAGTTTTCACGGTGTTCCACAGCAGCCTAAATCCAGGACCAGCATTGATGATAAACATTTGACACAGAGTCTGCATCATTTAGAAGGTGTAAAAATTCAAGATTGACATATCAAATAAATTTCAGTCTGTACATAATATCAAATTTTGTACACAAGTGATGATGACTTAGACCAAATTAAGATTGCATACCTCAGGATAATTATCACCATCAACCTTCTGAATTCGCATTATGAGTTCCCGTGCAGACTTGGAAAAATTCTTAAGGCCCTGAACAATTGAAAAATTAGATAAGATCAAAGATGAGTGATTAGACATTTTGATTGCACCTAAATATACAGAAAATGACACTAGCATTAAGAGACCACCAAAAACATACCACGCCTTGAACATCTAAAATTGTAGTACTTGAATCAATGTGCCTCTTTGCAGCAATTGTACATGCTGGGAACTTTATTGCAAAGGCTCTTTCAAACCCTTGAACATGATATCTTATATAACGATCCATTGTAGTCACTTGCATAAGTTTGTTGGGATCAACTTTTCCCAATCTTTCAATGTAAACAGGTCTTCCCTCCTTGTCCACACCATGATAACCTTGAGGGTAATAATTTAAAACTTCATTCATTTCTCTGAACTCAAAATCCTGATAACACAAGGAAACATTGTTCAAAAGGTTCCTTTACCAATGCAATTTTAGGCAAAATTATCAACCGTGCTTACCTCCATAATAGTGTCAGCACCGAATTCCTTCCTCCATTGAAGCATATCAGCCCACATGTGTTTTGCTTTATCAATGTCAAACTTCCTTGCTTTTAAGAACCTGAGAGAAAAGTGAGGCTTTATTGTTACTACCATCAACATTCAAAACATAGGTGAAATGTGATCATCTACATTATCAACATATAATCACACTAGATATATTAAGGCAACCTCTGAAAATGAAGCCAACAAAGTCAATCAATGTTAAAAACGGTTAAGCAGTTGCAAAATAATGAAGAAAAATAAATCAAAGAAATAACAAATGCTAAGAAACATAAAACTGGTACTCGGAAGTTTTTAATCCATGCCTAGATCCTTGGAAAAGAAAAGGAGTACATGTTATGCAAAACACAATATGTATTACAAGATCCTTGGAAGGAACAATGCAAGTTTTTGATCAATACTTAGAGAAATATTTTAGTACATAAGGCACAATAACATAGTATAATACCTTTATATAGGGCAAAAGAAAGAAAGGCATAAGAGATGGAAAATGAAAGTAAAAAATGATTACATGCATACGAGTATATTGAGTAGAAAAATGGGGATCTTAGCACCTTAACATCATGTGATAATCATCATATCTTTCAGGCAGCAACTCATCCATAATTAATGATTGTCGAAATGCATCAACAGCCTGTAGCTCCTCAACATCCCGGACATCCTCGATTGAAACAGAGCTGACCCGACCATCACTTTTCCTTCTACTGCTCTTTTTCTTTAGAGAATGCTTGAATTTAGAGGATGCATTTAATGCTTTCTTCTTCAAAGACCCAATCCTTGTTCGCCTTTCATCCTCAGAGTTCTCAAAATCTGATTTCCTTTCTCTCCTCTCATCACTACCTGAGAACCCCTCAAAACCTGCCCCATGGTAAAAGTTAAATAAAATAAACCAAAAACAGTTAGCCTTGAACGTGGATAAATAAAGGAATGATGCACTTGTACATTGCGCCAAGTGACATCCTGCGTGCGTCAAAAAACAAGAAGCTGCCTTTGTTATCCTCGTTCTCAAAATAATAATAATGGATCATAAGCTACAGAGTAATTTCTCATTTGATGAGGCGCAAATTCAAAGAAAATTTATCCATTTTCCACTTGTCACAATGGATGAAAATTACAGTAGTAATGTAACAGTAGGTTGCACAGAATAAAATCTGATCACAGCCAATTTAAAACAAACCCAAATTTTGAGTCCAAAATATAAACAAGACTTGATGTATTAAGCAAGTTTCTCATACTCCCAAGAAACAAAATTAATTGTATATCAAAATAACGTCAAACAGAACCTAAAGTCCTAGAAACACAAAAACACATTATAAATTATTCAAGTAAAAAAGAATTTTAAACTTATTTTTAAATCACATATTCTTCCTTCAAGAAACAATGGAAATTATATAAAATAAAATAAAAAAGAAGTGTTCACTGTAACATCTGAAGCTAATCCTGCTGTCTCGGTTCAATCAAGTCAGTTCTTCTCATTAAAAGCCATAACAAAGATTAAAACAATGGGAACCAAAAAAAAAGGAAAAATTACAGCAAAACCCTAGCGACACAGAATCAAATTAAATGAAAAAGAGAGAGAGAAACAAAAGCAATTGAAGAGCTGATACTCACAAGGCCTGGCGAACCTATCCAGTGGACCCGACATCTCTCGGCGGCGCGTCGCGGAAAACAAGGCACCGACACTTTTCGCTTCAGTAAGGAAACGATCCGGTCAATCAATCTATCAAACAAGCACACACTACATCAAAACCCTCAGAATTAGTCCAAACAGCAGCAGCGAAACCCAAACTCAACCAAAATTCCGAAAATAGAAAATTAAATAAAATTAAACAAATAATGTACCTATATTTTGGGTGATATCTGAATATCGACAAGCGTCACGAGGAAATCGGACGGTGATAAATTGCCTCTGAACGTAACGGAAATATTATCAACGAATGTAAAAAATGCGAAAAAAAAAAACAAATAAATTAGTTAATTAAAATCCGCCGAACAAAGTGAGAGAGAGAGAAATGAAGGGGAGATTTCATACAAGGAGGGCTGACACGTGGGGCCCAGGGGGAATTGGATTATTCCCTAATGGAAATGCCACGTGGAGGTTGTGAGAAGGGGGATGTGTATTGAATGCGGAATCCGCCGCCGGTCGAAAATACTGAAGCTGAACGTTGGATTTCTGTCTTGACAATTACAACTAATACTCATACTTTGCTTTTACTAAATTACAATCACAGTGTGCAAATTCTAATACCTGGATTAAAAGAAGAAACCACAGCCTGACCCCAGTTGATGATCGAAACGACAAATCAATCAATCACAGCACGAGAGACAACCGAAAAAACATCGATCAGCAGAAGTTGCTCCCCACTGCCCAAGTAGAAATGTCGGCACAATCACAGCCTTTACACACGCCATTTGTCAAAAAACCCGACCAATGTGATTATTAATATTCATTACTTGGTCAAATCATGACTAGATTAGCAAGTTGTGATAGCTGTCCTAATTGAAAACAACCCAACCAACCATTTTTATGAAGCCAACTTCATAATTCCAATCTCTTAGAAGGAAGGATCCATCCATCGATACAATTATCATTTCTTCATCTTTACCTAAAACTTGTGTAAAAGCTTGCTTTTGTTTAACGCCATACCTAACCTGCAAAATTTTGCCCCCAGATGCTTCAACTGGCTTTTCAAGCGGAAGATGTCTCAATAAGTAGAACTATTAACTATTGCAATCTGTTAGATAACAACTAAAACAGCTTTCAACCTACTAGTATTCTTGGTTCTTCCGAGCAATTTACCGACCATTACTAGCTCTAGGTTTGACAACATGAATTTCGTTTCGCAGCGATGACAAGGGTTATAAGTTCGAGTTGCAGGATGCTTGACTACTTCAGTTTAAGTTTTATCCTCCAAATATCATCCAAACCCATGGATTTTCCACCGGGGAGGAATTGATGTAGAACGAGAAAGCAAGAATAAGATAAAATTTATGGTGATATGTGACGGAATCATTTAGTAGAAAGCAAAATAAGATTAAGATATAAGAATTAAGAAATGAAAGTAAGAGTAATTTGTTTTTGTTTGAATCACTAAAATTCACTTTTATATGAACTCCATATATCATAGTCATCATCGCTTTCATCAGCTTTCAGAGGACTGTGGACTTCAGCAACCTCTGCTTTCCCATCTTGATCCTGCTCGGCTTTTCCTTCTTCATCCTGCAGATATGCAAAATACATTGCTAAAACTGTTAAATGGTGCATATTTGTTGTTCGAACATAAATGGAGAGTCCAGTAAGTCAAATAAAAAAGACAACAAAAACATTATCTTCATAAGAATGATATTAATAGTTTCATTCTTGCGTTAATATTTGACTCGTATGTATATATGATTAAATTTCTGGATTCTGCAGTAGTACTATAAGAACAAAAATGCCCAAAGCATATCAGGAGAAAATTCATAATTGGATGGGAAATATGGAAATAAGCAAAACGAGAAGATATGAAGCATATAGAACCATCAAGTGAATTACAACCAACGCCAGAATGTTTGTCCACATCAACTGATTAAGACCATAAATAAACATCATCAAAGGTTATCAAATTGTCTGATTTTAGATCTTTAATGCCTTCAGAGATCCCAGCAGGGATAAGTCGTCCATAATTTGCCAATCCAAAATCATCTAAAAGTTCCCATCTGTAGAATTCTCAAGTGCAATCAGTTAACATGGATAGTAAATAACATGGCAGAAAACTTGTACAGAGGCCCAGATTAAGACACTTGTACTTTTCTTGTTAAAATCCAAGACAGAAAACATAATATATATAACTACTAAAACGGGGGAGAGCAGAAGAAGATACATTAGGTTCAGGAATCAACTCCTCCATGTCCTCGCCTGTCAAGTCAACTGAATCATCTCCATTCGTGTCCTGTGCTGCTTGAGCAGCAACTTGTTGCAGATGCTCAATCACCTTTTCAAAATGCAAATGATCTGCTAGAGAATATTGTTTCATCAATTTGTCACTCTGCCGCTTAGGAGCACTCACAACTTACATTAATTAGCTTTAAGCTTCCAATAGTAACAATGATAAAAATGTCTTCACCTTTGGCACGATTTTTTAATGCCTCAGTGAGCTTCGATGGATGTTTACGCTCTTCCTTCTTATATTTTAATTTTGAGTTGTTAGCATGTTCTTCCAGGGAAAAGTTGTTGTGTCATTGACAGATCAGTACCAAACTGCCAAATAGCCTAAAATCCACACACTGGAACAGATACCATATGAAGATTCTACAACTAGAAAAACAGTTTTTAAATATTATTATTGTTACATGTACCTCATAGAACAGTTCTGTTTCTTGTTTTGACCATCTTACAGAGGGAGTTTTCTTCATGGAAGTCTCGTAATTAAAGTAAAGAGCATTTGATTGAACTCTGCGAGTCGATTGATCAACTATAGAGCCAATGCCTTGTTCTGAAGCAAACACCTGCTCTTCATTATGGTAATCTTCCTCATGAAAGAAGTTTCAGCAATGAACAGAAAACATTTTAACCAGAAAAAAAAATCAACTGCATAAGACTCCTGGACTAGTGTTGCAAAGTGAAAAAAAGCTACTCAAACTTTACTAGGCCGAAAGAAATGCCATAATATATGCATAAGCAAATTGTTTATGTACAAAAGGTATTGATGTTTTGGATGCTTATAAGTGTCATAATGCAATTTTCGTGCATATTAAGGTTGTACCTCTAAGTCGCAAGGATTTAAGAAATGTGCTTTCTAGATGTTTTCCGAAAGAAAAAGAGACCGACAAAAATGAAAATTCATTTAGTGAATGCATATTCTTAATATGCATATTCGAGTTGCATAATCCAGGCTAATTTGGAACTGTTGTGCTTTCAAAGCACAACTACTAAAATGCTTAGTACAACACCAACTTCAAGCAGAAATCACTCACTTTTTCAGTGATATTTGACATCTAATGATTTCATCTCACAACAGTTGTAGCTTCAAAGCCACAACACCTCAACCCCTAAAATAGTCTTGGTGCTTTAAAACTCTGGCTGAATTTCTCCAAACTTTAATGCTGATTTCAAAATCCCCTATAAAATAGGTGGAATAGATTTAAAATATGTGCAAGAACTAATTGCTCTGGTTGCTATACACTTTAATTTGACCTCTCGATATGAAATCCCTTATAAACTTAACATATAGTTAAATACAAAATAGAGAAGCAACCTATTGATAAAAATAAAGAGATTATAACTTTATCACTTATTATCCCACCAGCTTTCCTAGAAAAAATAATTTAAAAGCCACCACGCTAGTTTTGCAAGATGAACTTCCAGGCAAATGAGCTTTCCCAAAAGTCCATTTATATTGACAAAAGATATAGACTGACATCTTTTAGAAGCTAAAAAAACCTCAAAATATTTTTTATTGATGTGATTCATTTTGAAATTATTCTGAATCCATTTAGTCCCTAATTTCTACCCCTGAAAGGCAATTTTAGGTTGAAAACCACCTTATCCATAATAATCTGCTTTCAACCTTTCATTGCAAGACACACTAGTACCATTCCATTGACTCGAAGCAATTTTAACAATCCATGAAAGCAAGCTAGGATTCCACTCTCATGGGAGCCAGTTCATAATCATTGCAGCCCAGCAGAAACCATTCCAAGCTCCATCCTTCTTGCAAAATCGTTTAACATAATTTTAGTTGTTTCAATGAGTTGGGGCCACTTAACATTAAATAAAACTGTGAGATGTGAAATGCTGCATCTATATATTTTGAACGTTGTTCGACTTATCAGATTTTAAAACCCAGGGAATTAAAGAAAATGTAAGGGAAATTTACAGCAAGGTCTTTTTGTGTGACTAAAATACAAGGAAAGGTCCTTAGAGGGTAGACTTGTGATAGCCAAGTTCTTTCTGCGATAGCAAGATCCTCTCCCTCAATACAAATGGCTAATTTTTGTCAATATAGGGATCTAGCCATCACAAATCCAACATTTGAAGACCTAGTTGTATTTAAGCCAAACACTAGGGAACTTGCTTTAAATTTCAAAGGAAATTCACAAATGTGATAGAAATGGTTCTTGACCTACCATGACAATTGGTAATCAAACAGAAATTAGCACCTCTGGAACATGAATTTGAGTCTGAATCCTAACAAGATAACTGGTAATCAAACAGAAACTAGCGCACTGGAATGCGAATTTGTCTGAAACGACTGAGATAATCTTATTCCGGTCCTATAGATTCAGAAATGACTTTGACTGGCATGCAAAACATAAAATTTCCCTTCCCTATCGCCCCCAACTTTGAAAATCCTCTCTCACCCCACTATCACTAACAAAAAAGTAAATCATCCAGGAACATAGGCATGTGTACAGAAAAACTGAGAATATAGTAACAAAGAAGTTGATATGCCCTATAAGACTTAAGATGCCCTAATACACAATACAATTAGAACGATGCAAACTATTCAGTATTCATATGTCATTTGGATAGCACGGAACTATTCAGAGAAAATAGAAACCGTAGCTAATTAACATAAAAATTTTAAGAATACGTACTTCAATTGGAAAATCATGTACCTCTGATTTGTCAAGGGTGTTCCTAATGTTTTTGCCTCTTTACTCTGCAAAATAGGGCAGAATCAAATCACCACAGAAATTAAAAATGTACCAAAACATAGGCATGGGCAAATATAAGATGGAATCAGAGTCATAGTATCTTTTATTCATAAAAATCCCAAAAAAGAATATCAAAATCTTTACCACTAACCGCTCCTTATACTCTGCCAACAGAATAAGATCCTTCATAAGCACCTTTTGAGGGTCAATTTCATCCTCTGGGGTTTCAAGCAATTCCTTACTCACTATAATAGATAAAATAGGACATCAGAATTTAAATAAAGAATTACCATGTTACATACCATATGACATTCAGAAGTGGCAATTACCAGTCCTTCTCTTTCGAAGAATTGAATGGGAGAACTTCTTGGGAAGGTCTTTGTTAGAATTACTTGATGCTTCATTGGTCTTCTTATGCATTTGAAAATAAATATTGAAAATGATAAATTAATTTATAAATAAAATAATATAATATTATCTTAATAATTTTTAAAATAATTAATTTTAAAATAATAATATTAAATTAATTAAAATAAAAAATTAATATTAAAATATATAAAAATAAAT
>CP135543.1:2586427-2744327 GCA_032402905.1 Khaya senegalensis
TTCAAATTTTTAATAAACTCTAATTATGCAATTAATCTAATTTTTCACAATGACATTATCTAAGAAAAAAAGAAAGTGAATTTTTATTTACCTGGCATAAATGAAATGAGAATGAACACAATATACACTTGTGATAAAATGTCTTAGTAATCTTTTTTTTTTTATTTATAATATATATATATATATATATATATATTTTACACATATATACACACACAAAGAATGATAGAAAATTCTTTAATTTTATGTAACTTTTTATATTTATTTTTTAAATATTAGATTAATGTATTTTTAGTGGTTGAAATTAAATCTAGTATATGCATTAATTATAATATATTAATTATGTAATTTAAATTTAATTTTAATTATTAAAAGTGTATTGATATAATTATTGAGAAACGACGTAAAAAATTATATAAACTTAAGAAATTTTTTATTTTTTCCCTCTCTTTTTATATACATATATATTGTATTTAATATAAAAATTTAAATAACTTTTTATGGTTATTTCTTATCATGATAGGTGAGTAAACCTAAATGTAAAGAAAGACAAAAGGAGGTTACTGAGTACATAGTTTTGCAAATTGGAAGCCTGATAGCAATTGGTAGGGTTTTAAATTCTTTAAGAAAATTACATAAAAAATTTGTAAGTGTTAGAAATCATAATCACATGCGTAGACATAAATCTTTTGATGCAAATGCCTTAATTTAATAACTTTATTCCTTCTAATTATTGTCAAGCTTTCACGTGAGTTTGATTATAGAAGATTAGTGGTGAGAGGTATTCATTGATACAAATGGTATTGATCATGATTAACGATAAATATAAGATTAATGTATTTTTCTTTTTGTCTAAGTAGTGCATGACATAAATAAAAATAAATTTTAAATTTAAAAAATTTTAATACCATTTTAAAAATCTTATCATTAAATTAATTAATATTTATGTACTGATAATATAATAAGTTCTTATTTAAAGTTTTCATGTAACAATAAAAATGGTTCAAAGGATAGACCATACAAACCGTTAATTGGGATGTTTTAAAGTTTGTCTTTAAATTAGAGTTTTAAGTTAAAAAAGTGATTATGTATTACTATTTATTTTTTATATTAATGTTAAGTTCAACAATAACTACATACTTCAAGAATTCAATAAAACTATCAAAATTTTAAAAAAAAAAATTCAAAGCTACCCTCTACACAACAATAGTACATATATTATATTGAAAACTTTATAATTATATAAACATCATATAAAATCCAATATGGATAATTGACAATTAACAAATATTATGCATGATATCATGATGAGTGTGACCCCCATTTCACTAATGCATGCATGCTTCACAAAAGAATAAAAAGAAGTAGCAAACCAAAAATCAAAGTATGGTTGAAGTGGAATAAGTGGGTGAGAAATTAAACTTAACCAGGTATGGTGGTTTAATTTGCTAATTTTAATCAATTAATTATGATAATAATTGATGACAAGATCTCTTTTGAATGTTTTTTGACTTTTTCCTTTTGGATTTGATTTTATGTCGCTTAAATAATTAGTTAAGTTAATGTCTAAGGACACACTTACCTAATTTATGGTGAGAGCACGTGGCCAGCCATTCTCTTGTATGGCTCACATTGAGTTGAAACCAAAGTGGGAGATCATTAATTTTTTTTTTTTTTTGATATCAATGTAATTAACTTTTAATAATTTAAATTAAAAAATTATTCTAAAAAATATTTTCTTTTCATAATATTAGTAATAAAAATCCGATGTATTTAAAAAAAAATTTATATAATTTATTTTCTTTTATTACTCTTATAAAAATATATAATTTGTGACAATTAATTTGTATAGGAGTATATACAAGAGTTCATACAAGTGGCAATACTTCATTTTTTAAACAACAATCTAAGGATTTAGCAGTAATTTTTGACCTTAAAAAAGTTATATTTATTTAATTTATAAAGTATAAAAAAAAATGTAAAATAAATAATTTAAATGAAATAAAAAAAGGGGGTTTGGAATGGATGATAATGTGTTAGGCGGTGATCTAGGACTTGGTCACCCTAATTAATTAATTAATAAAAAGATTGATTATGTTAATATTAAAGCAAAAGTTGAATGAAGGGACTTTAAATTTAATTAATTAAGAGGTGATGATGTACTAATTACATCTTGTAATTAAATATTATTAAATATCTATTGGTTATGAATGGTGACCACTGAGTGCTTTTAACAGGTAATTTAAAATTTATTTTAATTAAATAATTGATTTGATTAAGATCAAGAATGTGCTTTTACTTCGTTGAATCAGTTAATCATTAATATATATATATATATATTAATGATTATTATTCTTATTTGACATGTTAAATGAATAATTATATAACATTAAATTTATAATTATTAATTAAATATGGTAATTACATAAATACCAAAATTGTGACTTTTGTACTGGTCTAAAATTTTTTGAATCTTTAATTTTTATTAATCAGAACTTTCTAAATTATAAAAAAATGATAAATACTTTGTGATATTGGCAATATGTCAAACATTAAATTAAATTAGACGCAACAAAAAGTCTAAATTACCCTTTTTTCACATAATTCAATGCATATAAAAATAGTAATTTTATAGTCCTTGGGGGAAAATGATTTAGTTTTTTTTTTTTTTACGGTAGCGGTGATAAAAATATTATTTATTGCTTATTATTATTATTATTTTGAAAATGAAGGAGAACCAAGTATTGCATGAATCAAATTGAGGTTGGTCTAGAGCCTAAATACGGGTCCAGAGGAAGCCCACAAGAAGTAAAAACAGGCCAGAGGTGACCATTACAGTACTGCAAACATAACCCAAAAAAAACAAATGGGGTTGTATTCGGATGCTGGGTGTAACTTTGTGTCAATTAAAGTACTAAGTAGGCCCATTGCAGAGTAAGCTATTCGTATCGATGCCACATAATCTAGTATGTACTTTCCATTGTGTAGGAATGATAATGTACCCAGTTTCCTTCTTCTTTTTGTCTTTTTTTTTTGGGCTGGAATAAAAAGATAAAATTTTCATAAGTCCAGGCCAAGTTATGCCAATAGCATCAGCTAGTAAACAAGTAGAAATGCCACCCGGAGGAGACTCAAAGATGTGGGAGCCTAAAGCTTAGATGTTTAAAATGGGTTGCCACCCAATCAGCACAAAAATTTGTTTCTCTATGAATGTGCTTCAAAAAAACACACCCAATTCCACCGCTGGAGATTATTGATTGCATCAATCAAGTGTGGATCTGAAAGGCAGTAAACTGTTTCCAATCTTCTGTATTGCCACCAAAGAATCTGTCTCAATCACAACCCTCCTGAATCCTCTTTCCTAGCACATATTTAATCCATGGTAAATTGCCCATAATTCCGCTGTCAAAATACAAGCTACACCAACTCTAAAAGTAAAGCCGCATATCCATCTTCCACAATCATCCCTTTAAGACACCTCCTGCAGCTGCAATGCCCGGTTGGCCCCTAGCACTTCCATCCACATTCATTTTAACAAAAAGATTAGCTGATTTAGACCAACCAATAAGCTGCTCATATCTCAGTTTCATGCCGAATTTACCCATAACATCTCCCATTTCTTTTGCCCGCCCATTATAAGAGCTATAGGATTTGAAGGCCATTGAAATTGATCCTCATGAATTCCACAATTATGTGGATACAATATCAATATTAATTTATACTAAATTAATAATGAATTTAATATTTTATTATCAAATTTATTTAAATAGATATTTAATATGACAATATTCATATATTTGTAGCGATTTTTTTAATCATATTTATATTATTTTTATTTTTAAAATTATTTAATTTAATACACAATTTATGTTTTAAAAAAGGTTTATAATTAAAAATCTAATCATCTAAAAATTATAATTATGAAAAAAAATTAATTACTACATATATATTCATTTAAATTCAAAAAATTGATATTATTTTATTTTTTAAAAGAAATTCAAAAATACTATTTGGAAATAACAAACACAACAAAAGACTTGTAATGTTATTAAATAAATGTAAATAGTAACGAGGGTAAAAGCTGGCCGGGTGTTAGAATCTGAAACTTAAACGACCTTCAGTTCCTGTGAAGGGTTTATTACTTGGTCGGTGACTTTTTGTCTGGGTTTGTTGATTTGATTTCCTACTTCTGTAAGCTTCTCTGTCTTCTCTCGTTTTATTCTTTCAATTTTCATTGAAGTATTCACAGCCTTTGATTTCCTTAAGCTAAGCTTCTTAGTTTAAAATCACAAGTAAGCTCAAGATTCTAGATTCTTTGTTTTGTTTCCTTTATCTGTTTACTACGATCAAGCTCCAGCTGTTCCTGTTCTTTGTAACTTTTGACTTTGTTTTTTTGTTCTTGATTTAGCTAAGATCTAGATGTCTGATTCCATATGGGTTCTTAGTTTTTGTCAAGAAAATATTCGATTTAGATTTTCAAGTTGTAATTTATTCTGCCGTTTGGCTTTTCTTGGTGTGGAAACACAATAGTCAATCCTTAGCCTTTAACGAGATTCCCTTTATATATTGCTGTTGTTTGCATGTAATTAGGATATTACTGTTATCATTATTGACTTTGGTTAATTTGTTTGAATGTTTGTCATGAGGCTAATTCATTGTGGTCGTATTTCTGGTTCTACAAGCCGTGGCAAAAAGAAAGCAATGGTGAAAGAGACTGCATATTACGACATCTTGGGTGTCAATGTTGATGCTTCTCCAGCTGACATCAAGAAAGCTTATTACCTCAAGGTAATATCTCAATTCCATATGTGTTGCCTTTTGCTTTGTGGATAATTTTTCATGTTTCAACAAATTTAGAAACGGGAATTGCAGCTGAGCGGCTCATTAGTTTCGAAGCAATTTTTTTTTTTTTTGGGTGCTTCATTTTCGCATTATTTTTTCTGATCTCGGCCAGCTTGAGTTAATTAAATAGACCAGGAAAACTTGTATTGTAACTATGACAAGAAAAGCCTTGGTTCCTATTGGGTGCAGGTTGGGAGACAATAGGCAATGAGAGTTTTGATGGTAACAGCAAAGAGCCTTTCTTTCTACCATTAAGAATCCTCCTGTCCTGGTGGAAGGATAAGGGGTTGGCCAGTTGGGCTGTATATGAAATGGGAAAGAGTGAATACAATAAAACCTTGATTCAATATTCAAATGCTCGAATCCCTACTTTTTTGCTATAACTTAAGTAGAGGCTACGAATATATGAGCAGTTACCCGAGACAGCGGGTGGTTGATCTCCCATTAGCTTAGTCGTTTGAAATTGTGTAATCAACATTGAATGTAACCAATTGCAAATTAGTTTACACTTTATGCTTATTTCTATTATTATTTTTCTCTTGCTTTGAAATTTTGGATCTGCACTGTTCTACATCTGGTATATTATATTTTAATAGTGACTCTTATATATTTTATCATATAGGCAAGGATAGTTCACCCAGATAAAAATCCTGGAGATCCAAAAGCGGCTGAGAATTTTCAGGTTAGTTTATGCATTTGTTTCTCTATATAAAAACGTTTTAAATCCTATTATTTGATTAACTTAAATTTGTTATTACTTGACTATCGTATGTTTTGCTTCTCAAATTGTAATCCCAAAAGATCAACTTATTTTTCCTTTGAGTCTCTAGTTTGTGTTATCAGAAAGAGAAAAGGTACTTGTCTGTAAAGCTGTTTCGATATTTTAGCAGTACTTTTAAATTATTAGGTCGATTTGTGCATCCATTCTTCACTGTAAATGTTCTTCATGCTTTTCTTTAGGCTACATTAGGTGTTTACAGATCTAAGAAATGCACATTAGAAGATGTAATATTGCCTGTTTTCAACTATTGTTGCCTTTCTTTTACTTATAAGGCTTGTCATTGTACACATCTAAGGTACTTGGTGAGGCCTATCAGGTTTTAAGTGATCCTGAGAAGCGTGAAGCATATGACAAGCATGGAAAGGCTGGAGTGCCACAGTAAGTTTATGGTCTACAAGCATCAGTTTACCTATTTGATCTATGAATGATTGCTATTCCCTTTTGTTGGTTGCTTAAGATCCGTGGGATGAAGTTTCAATTTGTTTATCATGTTGTGAGCAACAAATTCTTCCAGAAAATGGCTACAATCTTTTTCTTGACAACTTTATGGAAAAATTTTGAAGGTTGTAAGAAAGTTCTTCAAAAAAAAAAAAGACTCATGAACTAGGCTACGCCAAATTTGTGTGTTAAAATTGCACAAGAAGTTTATTTGGCACCTAAAGAAAAAATGAGTTTTCAAACAAACACAGTATAACAATGAGACTGATTCATGAAATTGGCTGCTTAGATAATTCCTATTATTTTACTATCCTTTTAAGCGTACCCTTCTCGTCTTTTAATCCAGCAGAAAATGTGAGGGATAACTTAATAAGAATACTGGTGTGAAATATTCTAATTTCCAGGGATTCAATGGTTGATCCTTCAGCTGTCTTTGGGATGCTATTTGGAAGTGAGTTTTTTGAAGATTATGTTGGCCAACTTGCATTGGCTTCGTTAGCATCCATTGAAGTTGATGAAGACTTGCAAGACATGGAGGCTCTAAAGCAGAAAGTACAAGAAAAGATGAGGGTATATTTTCTTCACTATAGTTGTCAAAATGCAAGCTTTTTGATATACCTGATTAAGGACTCCACTCTTTTTTTCTTTTGGGGTGGGGGTTTCAATGTGCAGGTCTTGCAGAAAGAGAGGGAAGAAAAACTCGTAACAATTTTGAAAAATCGTCTTGAACCATTTGTTGAAGGCCAAATGGATGAGTTTGTAAAGTGGGCAAATTCAGAAGCTCAGCGCCTCTCAGCTGCTGGTAATTCTTTTTCTTATTTCCCCCCAAAAGTAGTATATTTTATTAGTCAAAATTGATAGAAACCGGGGAATCTTTGACTTTAGAAAACCTACCACATCAAGAAAATATGTGTGTTGTCCTCCCCAGAGTTTCCTGGAATGAAGACTTAAATCAGATTGTAATCAAATTTGAAACTAATTTCTAGTGCCTCTGACATTACATGAATGGAACTCTGGGGACATTCAGTTAAAATGTCTGCAAATTTAAAGTGTTATTTTTGTAAATCAATAATCTCATCTTTTCTTTTTTCCTTGCCTCTTTTGGAGTACTCCCATGAGAAGTATTTCCTTTCTCACAGCAATGCTTTAAGTTCTTCAAATTCACTTCATACAGCAATATAGTTAATGCTTCAAAAATTGTATAGACATCAATTCATCTAAGTGAAGAGGATGATTAATAACAGGCCACTTGGATTGACTAGTAAGTTGATTGGCACTGAGTAGCTATGGCATTTCTTCTGCTTGTTCAAAGCAGTCACTTAGTCTAGTTTATAAATTCTCTCTTCAAGGGATCACCTTGTTCATCTTGGTTAGTGGGCCACCAGATGCAGAATCGTTTTTTTTATTGAAGGATCTATATCTCTGTGGAACTGGTTTTTCAAACATCAATTTTTACTGTCTGTGTTCTGCAATATAAAATGGATTTTGAGGAAGCCCTGCTGTGGTTGGAGGATTAAACTGCAGAATTTATACACGGCTTACTTTGCTTTAGTTGGTCAAAATTTCAGTTACTGCATTTTGAAAGAAATTTTATGGCTTATCAAAGAAAATTGGCCTATTAATGTATTGTTTTAAAGAAAGCAGGAAAAGTGTTCTTTAGAATCTAACCAAATGGTATGTTTAATTGGTATTCACAATGATTGTCTCCTGCATTAACCTACGATGTTTCCCCCCATCAGCTTTTGGGGAAGCTATGCTACACACAATTGGTTATATTTACACAAGGAAAGCTTCAAGAGAACTTGGAAAGGACAAACGATATATGAAGGTTCCATTTTTAGCAGAATGGGTGCGGGATAAAGGCCACAAGATAAAATCACAAGTGATGGCAGCATCAGGTACTACAAGTTCTGCATATAGGGGAACTCAATTTGGTAAAAATGCAACAATCTTATTTCATCTCGAAACTGTAGGTGCTGTTTCTTTAATTCAAATACAAGAAGACCTGAAGAAGCTGAACCAAGGGGAGAACAAAGAAGAGAACTTAGTGAAAGCCATTGAAGATAAAAAAGATGCCATGCTTCAATCACTGTGGCAGATCAATGTGGTTGATATCGAGTCAACTCTGTCACGGGTCTGCCACGCTGTGAGTTCAATATTTCCTGTCTTTTAATTTATTATTATATCCACCATGCCATGACTTTGTGCTGGTACTTTAAGTGGTGATATCTTTTAGGTTTCCCATATTGGGTGCCTGATATTAGATTCGAAACAACTCATTCAAATATCCATGACCTTGTGTGTTAGCCAGACATTAACACCTGAACTTAATTCAACGTATCATTGATGATACTGCCTTTATATATGTGTATAATTTGTCCTGGGCTTGTGAGATATTATGCTATGTATACCTTTGTTTTCTTCATCAAACTATAATAAATGTGTCTAATTTAAACTCCGTAGACAAGTGGGATGAATCAAAAAGGATAATAAAAATATTTCTCTGGATGTTTATTATGGAATGGATTGTTTTAACTCCCTGCTCATTTCAGGTACTGAAAGACCCTAGTGTGTCCAGGGATGTGTTGAGACTACGGGCAAAAGCGTTGAAAAAACTTGGGAATGTTTTCCAAGTGAGTTTTTATTTTCCTTCACCTGTGTTTTTGTCTTCTTGTGATGTTTGCCACAGTATCGGGACTACATATTAGTCACAGAACAAATATTTATTTGTTTATTTATGGAACATGTTGATATCCAACTAAGATTAATTCTTCATTCTCAGGGTGCCAAGGCTGCTTACAGCAGAGAAAACAGCCTGCGTCATGAAGATGAAAGCAAGATTGATGCTGCATCATCATCATAGCTGGTCTAGGTACTTAATAGACACTGGCATATCTTTATTCACACAAGTAGTGTATGGGAATTGGTTGGTCTTGCCTTATAGCTTTGTAACTATCTGTTGAATTTCAAAACTGAGTTCATTTGTTGGTCTTGTCTTACTGTTTTGTAGCTACGTGTTGAATTTGAAAATTGAGTTCACCATTGACTGGTTTGTCTAGTATTGTTAGTCCTCTGGCTTGATTCATCCCAAGATCTCTGTAGATTGTGCATGAATACCTTGCAAATAATCTGTAATGTGATATATATTGTTTAATGCTAGCAAATTCAGTTTCAAACATGTATTTCTTTATATGTATAGATTAAAAAGCTATAGCAATTGTAGTTCAAGTGAAAGAGATGGCATCATCGACTTAAATAAATGCTCATTAAGCCTGCATATACCGACGAAGTAACTTACCTAGCTTAGAGCTTTCTTTCGTATTGAGATGTGGTGGCTTTGCCACAACTGATGTTGGATAGAAGCACTAGATGTCAAATATTAAACAATTAAGTGGGTCTAATTAAAAGTTGTTGCCAACTAACAAACACTTTTTCAATTTTGCTTTCAAAAGCATTACAATCTCAAATGAAGTGAGGAAGACAGCTAAAATTGTTTATTAAACATCAATCTCTATATAAGAACTAATGTCTACTATTTGATCCCTTATTTATACATCTAGTGATTCCAGTGCACATTACTAGTGAGTTATCAAAAGTTTGTTGGTAATGTTGTGTTGTGACTTTTAAAAATTAGTACAATTTTAGAGAGTGAAAAAATAATCAAAATTTTCATTGGAAATTATTAGGGTTGGCAAAAAATTTCGAGCCCAACTCATAAATTACTTGAATATTGCATCTGACTTTTAGAATGAAGTCAAGTTCCATTAATTCGCAAATTTGAATATTTAAAGTTTAATCTTTTATTTTTTTTCACCTTTTATTATTACATTCAAAATATGTGTTTTAAAAGTTCCAATGTAAAGTGGGGTCTGATGCTGATGGTTGGGCCAACCCTAGGAAATATTAAAACTGGGGTCAAATTGCTATGCTTGAGAGTGAGCAAGATGCCATTAGGAAGACAAGCAGCAGCAAAGGTGGGAGCAACATCCAACTAGAGGAATATCGATCATATATGCAATAATAATAAAGGGCACTAATCTTCTAAATTGCTCGTGTATTAACTCTTGCAACTTGACACCAATCATTTAAAGTAGAGAAGAAATTTATCATTGAAAATTACATCAATTATTATTGCATTGGAAATAAGAAATTGAAAGTATGGGGAAAATAAAATTTTTTTGTAATTTACATGGTAATATATAATAAAATAGTGTAAATTATTATTATTTTTGAACATTAACTTTATTTACAAACTAAGAATTTATTGGAAGTTTATACAAGTATTCTGACAAAATAGAGTAAATTTTACTCTCGATTAAAGAAGAAATCTATCCACAAATTGAGAAAAAAAATTGAACCAATCTTTATAGTTTCAATTGCTACTAGAAAATGTGCACACCACCGTCCATGCTAAGGATGGTTGGCTAGAACAGGTGTAGGTAGAGCACTGAAACTCTATCTGGCATGTGAACCGTAAAAATCCAGCAACAATTGACACCCAATAACCCATTGAAGGTCTTGCAATTATCATGAACTTTTCCTCTAAAATATCGGATTCCCAAAGTATACCATTGGATAACCAAATCCAAAGTTCATTAACTTTTTAGAGATAAAATAGTATTTGGAGTGCACAGTGTACTCACAATTATAAGTCCTCACTACTTTTATATTGTAGATAGCCATTATCTTGATTACTGGGCAACAAACATAGGGTTGCAATTACAAATAATGCAATCCCCACGAAGTGCTTTTGATGATAAGATCACCACAAACATATCACACTAGCAAATGATCTAGACTTCAAACCAATTCCTTTAGCAATTCTCTCTATCTCTTTTTTTAATTAAAAAGAATGAATGAAATAATATTGAATATATTAACATTGCAATAATCTTGGTATGCCCAGTAATACTACATATTTTATGACCAAAACCTAATCGATCTTTTCATAAACTAATAAGAAATTTAGCGCTTTTGATCATGAAGTTGGCCAATTATTAAGTCTTGAGAGGAAAAGCAGATTAACTTGAATTAGGGAATGCATGCCTTCCTAACATCACTTTATTTAGAGGAAAAGAGAAGAATGCAAATGAATATATAATAAATAATCTCAGAATTAGTGCTTCTTCTCTTTATTCTCCACCACTGTCCTTCCAGTAGTATTTGGTGCGTGGTCTTTGTCTTTAAGGATAATTGGAAGCACTAGTCTTCCATTAAAGCTATTTTATGCTTACCTAATATCTCTTTACGGCACATCTAAAGACAAACTAGTCCCCATTCAGCAGGCGTTTTTCCAACTTATTTTTAAAATTCTTAAGATTATCACTCTCTTGACTCTTTGAAATTCCTAAAATAGGCCACAAATTATTAGAAAAGACATCACCAAACTTTTGCAATATATATATTTCGCGATTTTTTTTTAAAGAGTTAAGTTAATTACATATTTTTTTTATACTTTTTATTTATTTATAATTTTTTATAAAATTTATATTTAACTATTAAATCTACTTGAATAAATTCGTATATATTAATTGACAGAAAGTATATTATAACTGTAAAATTATCAAATATGCTCGAACAAGCAACTAGCTCATATGTGTTTGTGCTTTCCAGCTAAATGAGTTCAAGCACAGAGATGATGTTGGAGATAAGTATGCAAATGATAAGGATTTTGAAAGCAAATGAGAGTAGAAAGAAGCAAAATTTAGCAAGCTTTTTAAATACAAAAATGAAGGGTATTTTGATGATTTCCACTATGGGACATCTTAATGCTGTTAGACATTATAATTAACTATATCAATCCACTAACTTCTTAGACTTAGTGCCCCAACAACAGAAAAGTGGCCTCCTCTCACATTTTCCAGCTAATTTGAATTTTAAACTAAAAAGCATTGTAGATTGCATTCTTTATATAATAAACAACCACTTTGCAGTTTTGTCTTCAAGGATTTGCCAGTCTGAGTGCAAAGTCATAATGTTATTTGCAATATAGCTAGATAGTTACAGGCATATCATTTGCATAATCCAGTACCTCCTGAATGAGAAAAAATATACAGCAGCAGCTTAGAAACCCAAAAAACAGTTGAAGTTGTGCTTATTAACAATATGAGTCTCCTGCTTCTCAAGAAGATTAGTCTTCTCTTCCTCCTCATTTCAGCCTCACTTTTGTCAACTTCTTTGGCAGGTGGGTGTGGGTTCTCTTTTGTGTTTCTTGCTGCAGTCTTTGCTGCAAATCATGCACACATTTTCATAGCTTTTAATAAAGAAATGGTAGAAACACAAGTTTACATAAAATAAAGGCTCCATATTTTGTTAAGAGTAGGGAAGAAAAACAAATGATATTCGGCATTTCAAACGCTTAAATTGCAATATTGCAGGTCGAAGAATATCAAAGTATGTGAATAAGTTGGCCGAGGAAGTGGATTCCTCTACTTTTGAGGTTTGTATACATAACTCATCATTTTAAGACCATTTCACAAGCTAATTACTCATTTAAAGATCAATAAATTAAAAAAAAAAAAGATTCAATTCATGTCTTCAAATTTTACTCATAATTTCTTTTTTGCCTCATTATTGTTGTCGTCTTCCCCTTCATTGCTGCATGTGATCTTCTCTATAGTTTCCAGTTCTAGTTTCTGCTTCAGTTTATGGTTCTTAACTATTTGAATATGTCTAGGAAAAGCCATTGCAGAAGGAGGAAGTGAGTATACTCCATGAAAGACTTCTGAAGGCCAACAGAAAAGACTATGGGACATATGATCCATCACCAACTCTTGTCAAGCCTCCTTTCAAGCTCATACCAAACTGAGATCATCATCAAGCTTTGGCCATGGCAGCAGTATGATCGATCGAGTAGTAACTAAATAAAATGAAGCTAGCTGCACGCATGCAGCAGTTTATATATAGCATGTGTGAACCCTTAGCTTAATTATATACGTTATAAATGTGTGTGAGATGCAAAAATACTAAGTTTTGAACCTTAGGTTATAATTATTTATTATTGTTATATACATATCTTTCGTTTAAATTAAAAGTGCGTATGTTTATCATGTAATTACTTGTAAGTGCAAGTTTTTACACGCACTGCATATCTCCTTAATTAGTGTTAAATTCCATCCATATATGTACGCGACTGCTCCTGAATTGCTTGCTTGTCTCTGTACACATATTGACCAATGCTATATTCATCTGAATCAATTAAAACCAAGAATTATTTTTAGTATACCACTTTGGAGAAAGTTTTAGGTAGAATAATTTTATTACATCAACTTAAGTAATGTGTTAGAATAGTTCTACTATTTTAATATAGGTGATATAATAAAACTACATAAATGATGTGTTAGGATAGTTTTACTATTTTAATACAGGTGATGTAATAAAATTATCTAATTAATAAAATGAGAGACATTCATTTATTAATGATGGATGAAAAAAATTGAAGGAAGTTTCACTTTCAATTAATATGGTGATAGAAATTTATGTAATTTACTTATGATTTTTTTTCATTTACTACTAATAAATGAATCTCTCTTTTAATTAATTGGATAGTCCTATCATATTACCTATAGTAATGTGATAGGACCATTTCATTTAATTTTTTTTTTATAATTTTATATTTATAAAAACTTCTTAATCAATATAGTAAATTTATTAGCAAGATCAGATAAATGCAACGTTGTTCTATATAAAAAATTTTATGTGGAACGGTCATATTACGTTAACATTATTAATATGGTGAAACTATCCAATTAATAAGATAAGAAAAATATGATTATTGGTGGTGGATAGAAAAAATCAATAAAAAATTTCATCATTCAATTAATGCGGTGAAAAAAATTTATGAAATTTTCTGTTAACTTTTTTTATCCATTTTCAATAAATGTATTTCTCTTACTTCATTAATTGAATGAGTTCACCATATCAACAATACTAATAGGGTAAGACCGTTTTATTTAAAATTTTCTTCTCTGTATATCCAAGTCGTCTTCTTCTTCTTTTATTTTTTTTTTTTATTTTCTTGCAATAAAATTAGATAACGAATATAATGTGTTAACTAATGGATTTGGTTTTGTGAAAGTTTTGTAGGTTTTTTCTTAGTGATTTTGAATAGGTCTACATTGGTGTCTCTTCAACTTTTGCTTTTGAATATTATCCTTTTTAATTATTTTTTTTGATGAATAATCAGTTTTATGGCCATCTTATTAATTAGTTAATGTTCAGAACTCTTTTCTTTTGAAACATGATCCCATATGATATACAACATTATCTATGCAACATGATCACTTTTGTGTCAACTCTTTAATTTTTCCTATTAATTTGAGATAAATTAGTGGCAGCTCCAGTTCATTCTTACAAGATAAATTATGGATATGGATGTAATTATTATATTTATACTTAATTATAAATATATAATAAATTTTCATAAATACTTATTTTATTAGTTTACTCGTATTTATTGCCTAATCACTTATGTATATTTCTCAATTTATCATAAAAATATATTTATAACTGTTGTGTTTTATTCGTAACCACTTATTTATATCAATAATGTTAGACATCTCAATTCTTTTTTTAATATTAAATAATATGACATTTGTTTAGTGAATGATATATGTTCACCATTTTTTAAATTCTTTACAATATCATTTCATCACTAATGTTATGTCATTTGGGATAAAATTTTGAAATGTCTAACATTACTCTATTTATATATGTCAATTTGTCATAAGAATATATTAATAAAGTAAATTTTATTTTATTTTTTTAAAAAATTTACATAAATTTTAATTTTTTTTTTAAATCTACAAGTAACACAATGATATAATAAAAAAAATAGAAAAATAAATAATAGACACAATAATTTATAAAATAATTTTATTTATTTTAAGTGTGTACAAAACAAAAAATGTGCTCTTATTTTATACTTACAAAATCGTAACATGAAGTAAATACAATAATAAATCTATAAATCACAAATTATAAGTTCTTGAAAGTTATGGAAAGATTAAGAGATATATATTATAAGTATTCATATTAAATTACTAATAGAGAGATTAAGCATTGTATATTATAAACATCTATATTTATTCTAGTTAATTTCACAATACTCCCCCTTTGATGTTTATAGTACAGAGAATGTACCTTGTTAAAATCTTTACCATTAAAAAACTTTAAAAAAAAATACTAGCAAAGGTCAAAGAATACATTAATATACACTACAAAAAAAAAGTCACATAATGTGATGATAAATATTTAATTATATAAATGTATTATTTGTCCTTCAATTATTAACAAAAAAAATTATCAATATTTATGTGTCACATTTGTTACTTTTGCTATTTTATATAATGATAATTTAGTGATTGTCACAAGTATGTAATGACATTTAATTGTGCATGTCATTAATAATTATTTTATAATAATAAATATTGATTGATGAAAGTTGGGACAAAAGTAAATAGTAAGTAATTATTTATTATGTCAGCAACAATTTAAATAGTAATAAATTAATATATCACTATCAAATAATTTGTTAGTGACAATATATAATATTATTATTAATTTAATTATAATGATTAAATGTATCTCGAATAATATACTAAAGACAATTTATTTTGTTATTAATAATATAAATAATAACTATTAAAAGTGTCTCTAACATTATAGTTACCAACTTTTAATTTTGTTATTAAAATAATGTTATTTTATGTCACAAAAAATATTAATTAATTTAATTATTTTATCAATTAATATAAATAGGGATATATTAATCACTATAATTATTAGTGTAATAACATATATTAATCATCATCATTAAATAATAAATTATTTAAAAAATTAATATAATTAAATATTTTTAATATAAATAAAAAATATTTAAATGTCTTTGTTCCATAATTATCATTGACATAATTAAATTTAAAAAATAAAATAAATTTAAAACTATTCATTAATTCTCATGATATTTAAGTTTAAAGGCGTCGAAGATATATACTAATTAATATTTTCAAGTGCATTAATTTATTTCATTATGTTGTCTAACACATGTTAAAACTTTTGCAAGGGTAGATTTAAATTTTTTTCATTTCCTTCTCTATATGGTTTATTTTTTCTTCTACTACTTATCTACAATTTCACTCTTTTTCTAACATTTTTAATGCTTCACTCGGACATGGTTAAAGATTATAAACATCTATTTTGCAAATCTTGCGGCCATAAGTTAGACAAGAGTTTTACCATCACTCAAAATTTAAGAAAAAATTTGATTTTTTGATGGACTTGGTTGTTATTTAACAAGAAGTTCATTCATTTCATTTTGCAAGTCATCAATATTAAGTAAATAAACATGCAAAAAAAAAAAAATAGCTATAACTTTTTCCATTTGGAATATTGTGCAAGAAATTATAAGAAATGTAGTACATCTTCATTGAAACTACAAGTTAATTTTCAATCATTCCATTAAAACACGTTGAAATTTCCAAAAGAGAGTGAGGAAAAATACAAAACTAAAAAACTAAAATATTTATGCTTGATTCTAAGTCTCATGAGTTCAATCCAAATTACATGCATAAAATAAAGTTTCATTGTAAGGCAGAGGTGTTAAAGGGCCTGGCCTGGCCTGCGAAAAGAAGATAATCATGTAGCCTGGTTCTGCCCGTGAGGACCGGCCGTCACAGGCCAGTGTTGGGCAAGTGCCGAGCTGGGCCCGTGGGCCTTAAAAAATTATAATCACTCTTTTGCGATTCTTTTCTTTTTTCCACCATTTTTAATCTGAACTTATGACCTCACAAGGCTCGTCCGAAACTGCAGATGCAGATGCCTAGCCCCAGCCTGCTACTTTGCTTTCTCTCTTTCTCTTTCTTTCTACGCTAACGGCAACGACTAGCCTCTCTCTCTCTTTAATTCTTCAATTTTAAATTGTTTTGCAGGAGACAGAAACTCATCAGAGAGTAGAGCAGAATGCAACAGGCAAAATTGAACTAAAACGGCTAGAAAAAAGGGTAGAAAAGGGGCAAAAGCAAACAATAAATTTAGATTTTGAGATTGAGCAGGCACACATGCATAATTTCTTTCATTCTCTCTCTAATTTTTCTTAATTTCTCTGATTCTCTCTTTTTTTCTAAAGTCACAAACCCTAATTTCATTAAGATTCAAAGTCAAAACATTCTAGTTTAGCAGATTTTTTGCCAATGTTTCGGATTTTAGTGGAGAATAGGAAGAGATTTGGGTTCTTGAATTTAAGTTACGCAATATTCCAAATTTTGTATTCTGATTTCTTGCCACTTTTTGATTTAGAATATTATCAAAACCTGATATTTTGTTTGCAATATAATGCCATATAGTGTTGAAAATTCATGGATGATAATTTTGTGTTGAAAATTCTTGGTGGAATTGTTTGGATTTGTTGTTTCACATGCACAGTGCAAACCTGCAAACCTGATAATTGTCATAATGTGCTTCTGTTTTCAAATTCTTGGATGATGATTTTGTGTTGAAAGTTTTGATCATGTTTGCTTCCTTGTAGTGATTAATTATAATTCTCCTTGTGTCGGCATTGAGAATGTAAGATTGATCGAGATATTTCTAGATGTGAAAGAAAAATACATGGCCATTGCTACATAGTCTAATGGTTTCGCTTAACGTGGAAAACAATACCACAGTCCTCAGGAAATTCACCGTCCTGATTGATGGGGACGGAGAGCACAAATACATGCAAGTCATTTTCATGTAAACCTGGTAAGAAATGGTAAAACTTCATGAGTGGCTAATTCTTATATCAGGTTTGAAAGAAAGGCATAAACTAGATCATGCAAAACACAAATAAAGAAATTGGAAGACATGTCACACTCACAAGGCTTAAGACATTATATTAATCGCCAAGGCAATCAACATTATCTTGCTAATTAATGTTGATCAGCAATCCGCCTAGTATCACCCAGAGTTCCCCCAAATACTTCAGTGGGGTGAGAATTGAAGTGAGTGCCCCAGTGAAGTGGTCAGGGGAACTCCAGGAAACAACTGACCGTAATTCTTTCTCTTGGGGTTTTCAATTCCTTGCATTGCATTCAAATAGCTAGCCAGTCATTTGGCAAGACGACCAGATGAGATGAGAGAAATCTTCTCAAGGGAAGCTGAAGTAATATTGATATTTGAATCTAGTCAGAATGGTGGGGAATAAGAAGTTTTTAGAATATTTTTATGCCAAACGCCATAATCTCTTGACCATACCTTCTGTACCCTCTCATTTCTAACTCCCTTTTCTATCTTTTTCATAGATACAAAAGCTTTGTAGATTAGATGCCCACGTCCATCTTGATCTTAAGACATGTAAATCTATTTACTAACATGTTAAATTCACACAAAACTTTAATCAAGAATGGGTTACTTAACATGTAAACAAAAACAATTTAGAAAGATTGCTATAAGGACAAATTTAATTTAGATGGTGAGCTGTAAAAATTAACAGCAAATTAAAAAATTTTACATTAGAAAATTGAGTTAAAAGGGTCAAATTTAATTTCTCTAGGGAGCTTACCCTTCTTTTTTTTTTTTTGGCTTATTTGATTTTGATTTTGGTGTTCTTTTTTTATTTCATCTGTTATATAAATAGGTCAAATACTAGTAAACATATTGAAAACTCAAATTAGCTATTGAATTCATATTATCTGCTGTGTTTCTGTTAAATTTAATATCCAGAAAGCTTATACTAATCTGATTATGAGTTTCCCATATGCTTTGTTTTGTACCTTTTACATGAAAAAACTAGATTCCATTGACATGCTTTGTTCCTTTAGGGTAAAAAACCAGATGCTTCTAATATCCACAAATTCAGATTATTGTAATTTACTTTACTGCATTCCTAATTTCCTTCCTGCCTCTGCACTGAAATGCTTAAATCACATGCATTAAATTAAATGGTAATTCTGTTTAAATGGTTACATGCATAAACTAGTATCTGTGCTTAAATCACATGCATTGTCATCTTGAACTCGCTGCATAAACTAGTATAGAGCCTCTGCATTGAAATGCTTAAATCAGATGCTTAAATAACGTGCATTAAATTAAATGGTCACATGCATAAACTAGTATCCGTGCCAAGAACAGAGAATAAATTGAAATGCTACTTATGAATGAAAACTACAATCATCATTCTGTTTGAGTTGGTATATATATGAATGAATGCTTTTATTTTTCAGAATTGGAGGTTCTGTAGACTAGTTGTTCTTGTGACCGTTAGTTATTATTAGTTGATGAAATGATGATATCATTGAAATCACTTTCAAATCTTTGCATCTCATTTGAAAAAGATAGATAAAATCGCATGCATTAGGTTAAATGGTTAAAAAGCTTTGGGTTTCCATTTTTCTTGTTCTTGTTTTGATTTCTCTATGCTAGTATCATAATTCTTTAGTAGTTCAAAATTTGTGGTTTAAAATTTTAGTTTTAAAATTTGATTGCAGATATTTAAATTATTTTCATAAGGCTTAAACGATGTCGGCTGGTCAAAATTTGGATGAAAGTGGATCTAGTTTTGTCGCAACGAGTGTTATAGCTCTAAAAGTTTAAGAATATTAAGTGTTTGAAAAATTTTTATATTAAAGTTTCGATTTAATAATATAACTAATAAATAAGAATAAGAAACCGTTTGTAAATTGTGTAAGGTTATCTTACGTACGGGGAGTGAAAGTGGACATTTAAAACAAAATAGGGTAAAATATATGCAAACATGCTCCTTTAGAAGATCGAATGCTATCTTTATTTGCACTAAATACTTTGGGAGACAATAGTGTCATGTGCTTTATGTACTTAAATCGGTGCTTTATGTACTTAAATCAAAACATGATAGAAGTTATGGTTAAATAGATTGCATTGAGTGAGCATCTTTTAACTTAAGTAGAAGATAAAAAATTCAAAAATTTCATAAAAATGTATGTTCAACTTTTTTTAAAATTAATTTCTAAAAGTACATATAGAAGTAATTGTATAAAATTGTTTGAACGATAAGAAAAAATGATTGCAACTTTTTGTTTTTTTAAAGGTATTGTTTTTGTTACTTTTGATTGTTTGAATTGAATTTAATAGGTTAAATTATATTTGTATTACTTCTCATTACATTAATGATAATTACACTTTGCATAAAAAGATTATTGTATTTCATGAATTAAAATCTTTTTCATATTGCTTTTTCTATTTTTAATGCAACGATGAATATTTTTAGAGAATATGAAATACAAGATAAAATTTTTAGTATTACTTTGGTAATGCATTTATTAATAATTTTGCCATTGAATTGTTTACTAATAACGTAACACTTGCACGTACTTTTGACACACAATTTTTTCATATAAGATGTATTTATTATATTATTCATTTAATTGTATAAGATAGTTTAGGTTTAATTAATTGTTATATAACAAAATTAAAGATGCAATACAATACATTTCATTAAAGAGTTCTAGAATATAAGATTTTAATTATTCTTTATTACATTATGAATTACAACTTAGGAAGTTCATGCTTGATATAAAACTTGTCAAAATTTTACTTATTTGATGATAAAATTGTGTTGATTATAGTCATGTAATTACTAATTTTTATAATCTAAAATTGGGTGCCTTGCTATTGAATTATAATGGTTGGTTTGTGATATTTAATTTTATGAGCTTCTTAAAAATATTTTATAATATTACATTATCATGTTTATGTGTTTATTTTTTAACTTTATATTGTGTTTTGAATTATTTATTTAATATTAGTTATACTTTTGCTTCGTATAAAAATATGAATGAGTTTCAAAATATTTGTTTTATGATAGAAGGGAAATATAAAAAATATTAGAAAGATCTTTCAGTATTGTTTATATATATAATAGTAATAGACTTTAGAATAAATTTTTTTGATGCAATTAAGTTAATAAATGCAATTGCAAATAATTTAAATTTTGCACTTGATGTAGATAAATTTTTTTTTTTTTTAAAATTCTTTAAATAATATTGACAATCAACATAAGGGTATAGTCAGATTAGATATGTTTATTTATGAATATAATAATAAATTTATAGTTAATACTCTTTCACAAAAATTTTTGAATAGTAATACTGATAAATATGCTTACTCATCTTTTTTTATTGGCCATAATAAATTAGAAAATTATACCAAGTATAATTTTATATTTCGTACATAACAAAAAAGAAATTTTGATATGTAGCAATGGTGAAAAGCAAATGAAAGGGTATTTTTTGTGATGGCTCGTAATTTACTAATTCTTTCGATATCTACAATAATATTGAAATCAACTTTTAGTGTAAAAAATAAGATATTAGATAAACATAGATTAAGATTGTTATCAAAAGTATTCAATTTTTTGATATGTTTAAAAGATTAGGAGAATGTAGAATAAAAAAAATGAGTGAAGTGCAAATGATTAGTAAGTGCTAACCTAGTTGGAATATATTATAATTGTGGTGATACAAATTTACTCATTTAATTTAAATTAATTTATTTAATGTTGTACTAATTTATATGTTAAATTAATTTAAAATAAATGTATATGTTATATAAATGTTATTAATTTATTTTTATATTTTTTTTATTCTTACTTCTAAGTTATGTTAATGTATTCATTATTTTTCACTTATATAATGAGTTTCTTTTTTTTTGTATTTCTTGTAATATAAAAAAAATTATAATAATGGTTTGAAATTAGTAGTATTAGTATATTATTATTATATTTTATTTATTTATTTATAATAATAAAAATATAAAATATCAAAACACATACCTATTGCATATATTTATAAATATATATGTTAAAATTAATACAAATATAATGAATGAAATAAGTTAATTAAAAATAAAAAAATATATAAAATATTTTTTAAGTGGGCCCATGAGCCTTTTAAGGGCCAAGCCCAAGCCCTTGAAAGGCCTGGACATTAAGGCCCAAGCTTAGCCCTTTAACAGGCTGGGGCATGTCGGGTTGATACTATACAAGAACTCAATTAGTAATTATATTTTGTCTATTCAAGAGAAACTGATACATCTTCAGCTATCTATAAAGTTTTTTCTTATTGAACAATAGGGTCGATAATATTTAATTGATCATATTATGTTGCCAAATGAGTAAGTAATGAATCTTCGAGAGTGTTATATTTTTTTTGTAACTTTTTCTTTGTTCTACTTTTTCAGAGAGTTATGCTTTTTGAATCAATTGGTCTTTTACTTTTTAGATGCTTTTTACTTTTATTAGTTTTGTCATGTTGTCCTTTAAGAACCATCAACATGTGTTGGGGCATTTTCAAGTTGAAAATGTGATTTTGTTATTTTGCTTGAATAAGTAAATAGATTAGAAGTTTATTTGCAATATTTTACAAATTAATGATTTTTTGAATTTTAAAGATCACATTGATTTGTAGAAAGATTATCATTCATTTATTTTGGTCTTTTCTTCCCCTAGTAACATAAAATCTTGTTCATCAAAATGGTAATTAGCCAATTTTGTAATAACATGATTTCTTATAAAAGGTTCAAGGCATTTAATTGGGGATGCAAAATTGAAGACAACATTAATTTCAATTCTTCTTTATAAACTCATCTTAGTTTCTTGTGAGGGTGCAATTAGGACATATATAACACAATAAAAATTTTTTAAATGAGAAATATTTGGTTATTGGCTAGAAACAAATTATGAAAGTGAATATATATGATGAAAACTTGGTCAAAATGCGAAATAATGATGTAGCATATAGTATAGCATATTCCTAAAATAAAACATGCAAATTTGATCCAAGTATAAATAATCAAACAATTAATTGTAAATTTTTAATCAAAGACTATTAAATCATTTAATAAAGATCATCTTGATGTTTTAGTATATGACAAACAGTTAACCAATGTTCTCTCATATGATATCTAAAGTAAATATTTTTATGATTTTTTAAAGGTTTTATTTTACGAAATTTTTTGTTTCTTTTACTTTTTCATTATTGTTATTTTTTACTTTGAGTGGTTTGATACCTTGATTTTGTTTGTGACTATGGCCATGGCTATGTCCTTGAATGGCACCTCGATTTTTGGTTGAAATACCATTCACTGTAGAGAGTGATATAAATCTAGTTGGGAGGGTCTAATGGCTTTTCAATAAAAATTCATTATTTTTCAGCCACTAAAATTTATGAGATAAATAAAAAATAATTTTTAAATCTCCACTAGTGATGTTGCTGCTACATGAGCAAATTTAAAGCATAAAAAGTGGACAATTTTTAATTTAAACTATATCAACATCAATAATTTTTATCCTACACAATTATAATTGAGAAATAATTTTAATTGTAGGTGCATTTAATCATAGTTGTTTTCTAAAAGTATAGCTATTTTTTTGTAATTAAACCTTTCATTTAGACAATTTTATAGAACAAATAGATCTTTTATTGTAAGTTAATAACTATTCAATTGTTTATAAAGATGGTGATATAGAAAAATTATCATCTTAGCACGAACTTGAACAAATATTTCAGCATCCAAAAGTCAAAATGAATAATTATCCCTAAAATTATCAAGAGACATAATTTAGGTTTTGTAAGATTAGACATTTTCAAATAATTGTAAAATAATACAAATAAATATAAATAATTTATTATTTTAATAAATAAATATTAAGTAATTAAAAAAACTTAGATAATTGTTAAATATTTTAATTATATTTGTTTTGATTGATATTGGTCAAAAAGACATATAATAATAATTTATAAAATTGCATCTTATCAAGTCATTATTTGTACAAATATTAAAAAAAAATACCTCCCAATATATTACACTTTTCATGATTTCCTTTGGCTTGTAATAAATTTTTTTAAATGTTATATCAATAGTTATGCACAATTAAAGATAAATAGTGCATGTAGAATCCTAAGAAAGTAACACATTATACATGTGGAGATAATAATAATAACAAACATAAAGTGTCATCTGAATATCTATATGAAACTTTCTTTCAAAAAATTAAGTGACAAACAATAATAATATAATACATTATATAAAAATTATATAATTAAAATACTTGCTAGATGTAAAAAATAAGAAAGACAAGTATTTTCATTATTTGATTGGAGTTTTGTGTTGATAATATTTTAAAAAAGCAATCAACAAGCAATAAAATAATATGGTAAAGGAAAAGAGAGAGAGTAAATAAGAGACATGATATTTTATAGAATAATTTTATTCATTTTAGGTGCGTATAAAACAAAGAGGGAGTTGGTTATGTTACGTACATATAATGTTAGAACTTCAAAATTTTTTAGTTATGAAACTTGAAATGGCCTTTATAAAATTTTAAAATTAAAAGAAAGAAGGTTGAAATATATAAAATAAATGTTAAATAATACTTGAAATACGTAGATAAAAATTTAAAACGTATGACAAAAAAATTTAAAATATGTAATAAATAATACTTAAAACATAAACAAAAAATTTAAAATAGTTTTTGAAAGATTTGAAAAAATGAATATAATGTTGTATGTATGTACTATAGTGAAATCCAACAAAGAAATGTACTCTCCTTTTATGGTTACATAATCACAACATAAAATAAATATGATAATAAATTTATAAATCATAAATCATAAATTTTTGGAGATTATGAGAAAGATTAAGAGATTTATATTATAAATATTTATATTAAGTCATTGGTACAAATATTAAGAATTGTAAGTTATGAATATTTATATTTATTTTAATTAATGCATAGCATAAATATAAATTTTAAATTTCTATTTATTTTTAAAAGTAATTGTTGTATGTTTTTGTTTTATTTTAGAAACTCTCTCTGAAAACTCTTTATGTTTCATTGTGTTTCTATTTAATTTTAAAAGTATAACAATTAGAAGTATTTAGTAAATAAATAACATAATAGATGTGATATCAATATTTTGTTGGATGGTAATATAAAAATTTATATTGAGAATAAATAATATAGCATTATAAACAATTATATGGTAGTTTACATTAGATTATATCCCTAATATGTAATTATGTATTAAAAATTCCACTTCATCAGTGTTATCCTAGACTTGCATATGTAAATCAAGTTTCTTCCCATGTCAGGAAAGAAGGAATTTGGATGTTGAAAGACTTTTTCTAAAGTTGGAGTAATATTTTAATGTATAAAAATATTTTAAGTACTGATAATAAAATATCATTTGTTATGACAAAAATTCAGGTACACTAATTACAAAAATTAAATGGGATTGGGATGATGAAGAATTGACATTTGGCCAATCAATTGAACTTACTTGAATTGCCTACACATTTTGACAAAGGATAACATTTAAAACTTGTTATACTCATTAGACAACATCACAAATGGGACCTTGCAATTCGGAATTGGGCATGGTCTAAACTCTAATGCAATTCATCTCCCATTCTTTGTTCCTTTTCTTTGGCTCCACTCGTGGCCTTGCACCCATTAATCCATCTTCTTTCCAAATTAATATTAGTGCAAATCCATTTCAAAAATATATTTAATTTTTTTTAATAATATATTTAATTTCTTTTAAATATTAATACTTACAAATCAAGCATCTAAAAAGAATTTACATCCACTAGAGTCCCGTGAATATTATTATAGCATTGATTGAATGTCTACATTGATAAGGACAATTTAATTTGCCATAAGAGAGGAAAGCTATTGCCAAGAGGTGTCTCATTAACCCAACCACGAGTTAGTTACCTAAGTTTAATATAGATTACTTTTTTGATTTATAAGTTTCATTTAAGATGTGTGAATTTATACCTTTTTTTTTTCATAATTTAATTAATCTGAAGTTTTATTCTTTAATTTTGTAAAATATACTTTTCTTAAAGTTTCATAAAATTTCTTGAAGTCTTTTCTTATACATGAAGTCTTTTCTTGTTTTTCAAACTAATTTATTGAGATTTGTTTTAAGAAGTGATATGATACATGTAAAATAGAAATATAAAATTTGTATTTCAAATAATACGACATCTAATTAGTTATTATTGTGTAACATTTAATTATTTACATTATTTATATTACATTTTTACGAGTTGTGAGTTATGACACTTATATAGTATTGTGTCAAGTATTATATAGACTGAAATGTAAATGTAATACTTTTATAGGATACCTTTATTTATTTCTTTGTGTTATTTTTTTTTGTAATTTTATTATAAGTAAGATTCAAATCTTAATTTTTTTTTTTTGTAATATAAATGATCACTCATAATAAAACTATTAGTAATTAATTTAAATATCAACAAAAATAAATTACGCTAATAATATTGATGAAAACACTTAGAAATCATAATTAGAAGTAAGATGAAATTTGTACCTTGCTTGATGATTCTCCTAATCCTAATTGATACAATTAATTACAAAATAATTTGGCTTATCCAAACAGTACACTCCAACAATTTGATGTAGACCCATTAACATTAACCATTTAAGCATACCGATTATTAATTAGCCACCATAGCAATCCAATTTGAAACGAAACCTCACCCCTCCACTTTTCCTCCAATGGCAAGAGGCAAACAAATGAAATGATAGGTCATTTTAGTTCATTTTAAGTCATCCCCAAAGATCAAACAGACCTTGCCAATCCACTTCCTTTAACTTGCTATCACACAAATTAACTTGAAGTAGAACCAAAATATCAATCCCATGAATTATTTATTTATTTGTTTATTTTGTTAATTTATTTATTTTAATTTTTGTAATTTACGTGTACAACTCAAAGTCCAATTCCAATTCCACTTCCAATTCTAATTCAAGGTCTAATCACCACCTAACAACAATAGTGCCAGGACAAAGATTTTCTAATGGACACGCAAGTATAGCTCGAAACATTTGACCTTAGGTCAAATCAAAATTGAACATAGAGACTAGAGAGCATGTGCCAAATTTGGACAATTATTTTCTCTTTTTTTTTTTAAAATTAATTTTTAATAAAAAATTAAAAAATTATTAAAAATTAGTAGAGATCGTATGGTAGCAAAACCCACTAGGGCAAATAAAGATAAAACATGGAATGGTCTTAAAAGTAATATATTTTACTATTTTTGAACACTTAAATAATATTAATAGCAGTTAACAGAAACAGAATTCACAACTGACTACCAAGTATTAAAAAGCTAATTTGGGAATATTGTTTAGGAATTATCATTTAGGTCCATATATGCTAAATAAAAATATAGTTTATAAATTTATAATAAATTAACTCTTAATTATTATTATTAAAAATAAATAAATAAATTATGTAAAATTAAAATTTTATGTTAGAATTAAATAATTTTTAAGTAATTTAATAATGACATTAAAGATGACAAAATATGTGTAATGGACCCACTTCGTTGGGGGGTTGAAATTAAAAAAAGATTTCATGTTTGAAAAGAATAATAGAACAAGAACAAGTATTTATCTCCACTCACATTTTCATTTCTAGTTGGGGATGGACACAAGAATAAATTTTTGTTCCTGTCTGCCATTCTTTTTTTATTTTAAAATATTTTTAAAATTAAAGAAAACTAAAATAAATTTATATTTCAATAAATATTGCTAAATTCTTATTTTTCTCAATTTAAAAAATGTTATTAAAATAAAAAAATAGAGCTTAATTGTATTAAACTAAATGATTAGTTAGTATATTTTTAATTTATTTTTTTTATTTTTTGTCAATTTTTATTAAAAATTAAAATTAAAATATATTAATACGTTAATTTATATATATATATATATATATATACACACAAATAAAAAATGAAGATGGGTCAATTAATAAAAGAATCTTTGTGAAAAAAAAAAAAAAAAATTCCTGCAGAGCGAAAAGGATGGCGTGCTTATTACGCACTCGGCGCAAGATAGTGGAATCCAGCACGGTTAGTACCGTTTTACGTCTCCTCGATACGCCAATTTGTCGTTCACACTTCGCATGCAAACCACAAAGTACAACACAAGTAGAACTCCAGTGACCGCAAAGGTACTACCCTTTACAGCACGCTTTCATTTAATTTCTCATTTCTGAAAACAAAAAAATAAATAAATTTTTTTTCTTTTCTTTTTTTTTGTAACTTTTTCAGGCATTTACCGAGAATAAAGTTGCAATATGTTACGTGGCAACATAAGTCCACAACTTAACGTCACTTTCCCCGTGAAAAATAACGGCAGCAGACCGGGAAAGAGGAGTTTCGTAATAACAGATTCTAACGTCGTCACTGAAGCCGTCTAAAACGACCTCACTCCTTCCCTCTCTCTCACCGCAACCAAGAAACAAGTTTCAGTCTCTCAAATGACTTTCTCGTTCTCCCTTTGAAACGCTCCGTTTCTTGTCGGTTGATCACGTCAGGTTCGGATTTCCTGCGTTTGTATATGGCGGTAGCTTTTTCCGACTTTGTTTGGGTTTTGCTGTGATGATATTTATATATATTGATTGTAATTTATTATTTTCGATTTTATTTAGATTTAATAAACTTAAATTATATTTTGTTGCAAATATTTTGTGTGTTTCGACTAAGTGCCGTGTATAAGGCTCGAATTACGGATCTCTTTTGACCTCTGCAATTGATTTTTAGTTTTTAATTTTTAATTAATTAATTTTTTTGTGGTTTCTACAATTAGTTTTGGATTAATCAGATTAGACTTACTCGGAGTTTCCTGAAGAGTAGCAGATTGAATCGATACTTGGTCGGTCACTATTTTATTACTGGAATGTGTTTTTATTTTTGTTTTTGTTTTCATTGTTGTACATGTTGGTTTTTTTTTTTTTTTTTTTTCTGAGCTTTCATTTTCGGTGAGTTGTTGTTCTTGTTGGTGGTGATTGCAGATATCAATAGTGAATGTTAAGTGCTCTATATCTTTACTGAAATCAGCTATTGTTGGTGTGTTTCAGGGCTTATTTGACTGTCACCTTTTTATGATTTTTTGTTCAATGGAACTGAGCTGTGCCCTGAAATAAGGCCCTAATTGGGTTTCCCTTAGCAATTGTTTAGTTGTGTTTTGTATATTGTTTCAGTTTCTCTATCTCATTCTAATCTAGTGAAATTCTTATCTGGAGATAATGTTTTGAGTTGCTACAACTCCTTAAGTTATTGTTGGGTTTGTGATAATTCCTGTCAGTTAAGTTGTTTGATGTAAAACTTGGAACAATGAAGTGTGGTTTCCAAATTTGTTATATGCTTTCATGAATGATAAGCCTTTTGAGATATTTAAAATTTTTCTCTGTTTTCTTCCAGTGTATGTTTTGAACGATTTCTATTATTGAATTAGCAAGCCATTTACTTTCAAATTTAATTTGATTTCAGAGGAAATTCCTGTGATTTCTTCTAAGAGTTATGGTGCATCAATGATTATTCAAGCATAAGCTTTGAAGAATTTGAGTGAGAATTTTAGGTTATCAGTGGAAGCTTATATTGATTTGTGTTCGGATATGGGGTCTGCCTGCTGTGTTGCTGCTAGAGACAAGACTATTACTAATACAACGGGTACTGAGATCTTGCATAGGAATATTCGGTATTCACCGACATGGAGTTTTCGGTGGGATCACCGAGGGCGAGTAGCAGGTGAAGAGACTACTGCAACTTGGTTTCCAGAAGGAATTAGTCAGAATGATCGATCAGATGTTAAATATGAATCATCATATGCATCGGAGGAAGGAAGCCCATTAGATAGTTTTCCAAGACTCACGTGGCAAAAGTCCCCAGTTTCTGAAGGAACCACTGCAGGGAATGTGAGAACTCCTACTTCAGGTAAACCTTTACGATGCGGCTCCTAGTGTTGACTATAATGTGTGTTTTGAAATGAATGTTAGAAATTGGATAAGTTTCTTTTGCTGTCCTGCTATATAATGTGTCATCATGATAACAAGATATGAACTGTATATACGAATTAGCATTTAAATACAACATAAAGGAAAAGGCAAGACAACAAATTCATTTACCGAAACCAACAAGACTTAGGCAGCACACCAACTTCTGGAAATTATCCTAGAGTGAATCACTGGTGTATCTACTCATTAAAACATACTTACCTATGCAGCAATGCTGGTACAGATCTCCTTGTAAATATGAATGTCTCAAAGGTCCTTTTAACCACAGATAGCCTGAGAATTGGCAAGGTAAGGCTCCCTTTAAAACCATTATATAATTTTCTATGCCTCTACTATTTCATTTTATCAGTTTGAATTGGAGAGCTACAATTTTTGGTTGGGAGGAGTTGTAGATTCCAGTCAGTTTTGTGAAATGATGTTTGTTGATGGCCCCAATTCCTCTTTCGTCTGACCAGGAGATACCCTGTTACACCCACCAGAGTTCAATTTTAAGTTGGCTAGATGTGGGGAATTGATATATCATGATCAGCGACCACAAATTTCAATTATTTTTTGCATTTTAAGGTTGCATCATATATTTAATTTCCTTGTGGATTAGCTGGATGATAATTTGCAAATAAATCATTTAGAAAAAAAGATAAATTAAAAGAGATGCAAGCCGAGCAAAATGAAAAAGTGAAGAATCATTAGGAATATAAGTTGCGAATGTCGGTTTGTGCATCACAAATCTTAATATTAAGAGATTGAATTAATTCATGTCAATTGGAATGGAGAATTTATCATTTTGTTTGGTTGGGAGTGGGGTAAAGGAACAAAGGGTCCAAGAGGACAAAATTCAATACCATTGTCTTTCCTTCCAATTATTATTATTGTTGTTGTTGTTGTTGCCATTGTTATTATTGTTATTTTATTATTATTATTATTGTTATTAAATGGATGGAAAGGTTTGCATTGGATTCATAAGGAAAGTGAATTTCTAGAAAACATTCTTTTGGGTCATTATCTTCTAATTGATTGATGAAAGTTGCTCTCCTTTCCTTTCCTTCTTCCCCTTTTTAAAAGGAGTTTAATCTGTAAAGTTGGTTAACAAGTTCTGATGGGAATTTAAGAAAGTATAATAACTGGATTATAATTCTACATGAGAAAATTTGGGACAGTCGTAAACTCAATAAAATCCCGTAAAGTGGAATTATTCGCCAAACATCTGACAAACATTGTGGAGACTTTTTGTGACAGTTCTTAGTTAAGTTCTCTACTTTTTAAATGGAAGATCCTTTGTAGTTCACAGGTTAGCTCATGGATTAATACTGATCCATCCTTAATATGTCCTATAGTTTCGTAGATATCTGTCCTGCAGTTTTAATATGCTTTGGGTTTACTCCTGCTATTTCCATTGGGCATGTCTGCGGTTTTGAAGTTTTTGGATACAAAAGGTAGGGGGAGAAATAATACATTATAATGCCTGTTCTGAAGATCAGTGATCAGGATCGTAAATTCAGGTCACCCATTGAATGTTGGCACTTTGAACTCTATTCTTTTTGCAAGTTTTTGATCTAGAATTGTTATTAAGATTTGCCATGGCATGTGTATCTTATGTTCTTTTTACTTATTTGTGCAGATCAATCTATTTCGAGGAATATCTCTATGAATGTGAATGTAGAGCAGGTAGAGTTTTTTCCTGTAAAAGGCTGTTTTGATATGCTTTATGATTCTTTTGTGTACGTTTTGTCCCTTAAGATGAATTCATTTTTCAATCTGATTCGTATTTCAGGTTAAGGAGACAACAGACTCCCCGGAAGTTTCATTTTCATCTCCCACAAAACTATCATTATCAGTGCCTTCAACTTCATCCTTGTTAACATCCCCGTTATCATCGCAAAGTCACCTGAACCCCAACAGTTCCACCATGCCAAAGTGGCCCCTTCATTCTCCTGGACATCCACCACTTCAGCAAGCATCTGAAAGCCGGATCCCAGGATTGAAGTCATTGAACAAATATACAGTTAGGGAAGAGAGGTCAGCAATCCCTTCCTGGAGCAATGAATTAACTGGGGGCTCCGGTGTTGGGTCTTCAGATGGTTGGTCCACGCATGCCTTCTCTGAGCTCATGGCCTATTCTCACAAGGAAAGGTGGTCTTTTGATAATGAGTCCTTGGGCTTTAATCATGACGAGATTGCCAGATCCAGTAGTCAAATTTCAGCCTCTTCTGTTGATCCGCAAACATGTGGGGTTTGCTGTAAGCTGTTGTCTGAGCTTTGTGTAGTTGCAGTCCTACATTGTGGCCATCTTTATCACGCTGACTGTTTGGAAAATATAACTGCAGAAATTAACAAGTATGACCCTGCATGTCCTGTTTGTACTTTGGGAGAGAAAAAGACCCATAAGTTGTCAGAAAGAGCATTGAAAGCAGAAATGGAATCAAAGGCTAGACATACCAAGAGATCAAGGAATCGTATTATGAATAGCAATCTTGATGGTGATTCTGTTGGGTTGGGTTGCCTTAAAGGGAGTCAATATGAAGGTAAGGGTCCCAAGATGACTACTAGTTCCAGCATGAAAAGCTCCTTAGGAAAGCCTTTCTTGATGCGACACTTTTCATTTGGATCGAAGGGGAGTAGATCTTTGTCAGAAAGTCATTCTACGTGGAAGAAGGGCTTGTTCTGGGCCAAATCTAGTAAGACATGAGCTGCTTCTCAGCCGCGAAGAGGTGATAATTTCTCTTATATATATTTGTTGCAGTTGTCCATCACAAAAGGTCTTTTTTTTTTTATTGCCCTTGGTACTAGATAAATTTTGTACCTTTTGTGACTTTATGCAATGTTTGTCCTTCAATTATGTTAGGGGACCATGCACTACCAAGAAAGGAAACTACGAAACATAAAATGTTATACACACACACATAATGCATGTTTCGTTCATTTAAACGGAGGTTAAATCTGATTGACTTAACAAAACCCGACATTTCTTTTCTTATCCCATATAATTTTTCTTGAAAAATATTTGATGTATACAGATGCCAGTGTTGATCTTCTCAGCAATTTCAGTTGGATGAAGATAGCAGCATGCTTTTCAACAAGAAAAGTTAAGAAACACACCTGCATACAGAGGATGAAACTTTGATAGCAGTTGTTACTGGAATTACATTGTAAAGAAGAAAAAAGAAATAATATATAGTGCAGATAATTATAACAAAAAAAAAAGAAAATGGTTGGTAGAATGAAATGCATTGTGAGACGATTGGTTCTATTCTTATTTTGTACAGATAACTTTGTTTCTTGCTTTTTTCTTTATTCATCGTTGGCTTGAACGAGACATGAATTCATTGTACTGATTCTGTCTGGATGGATGTGTCAAATCTCTTGCTTGCTTATTCTGGAGGGCTTCATTATGGGGAAGTGGTTATTTGGCGAAGATAGCTACGTGTTTAATCTTTCGGCAACCTTGTTGGTCACTTTTGCCGGCAGAAAAGCAAAATACAGGCTGCGGTTATATGCTCTTCTGGTTGTTTTTTTATTGTAATATTTTAATATATGCAATGCAATAGTATTATATTAGGCGATGCATGATTTCGATATCTAGGGAAGTTATTTAATCGCGTAGAATTCATTCATTCAGAGCTTAAAAAGCATAAAATTGATAAAGCATTCTTGCTTTGCACCCTCTTAGACGATCTCTCTATGCGTACTAAAATTTTGTCTAAGTCCAAGATTTTTCTTCAGTTGGACCGTTCGATTGATTGAACTAATAATGCTTCCTCCCCCACCTCCCAAATCCTCCTCAACAGAACACGAAATGAGCATTTCTCTCGAACTTTATGCCTTAGCATCGGCAGGATTATGGTTTATTCTGTCCTTTCATGCAATTATCCAGATGTACTAATCAAACTTGTTGACAAGAAGCTCGACCGGGGAATTCAGGATGATCTTAAGTGCATGCTCAGCCGATAACATTTGTGGATTGTGACAAAAAAATATTTGTTGGCCTACACGTGTCCTCATTCCTGAAACGTGGCAAGATCTCGTATGTCCATTTTGCATCCAATCAGCACGTGTAAACACCAAAATTACATGCAAAACAAACGCCACCTCTTATTCCACCGTCACTCTTTTTACTTTTTAAAGTATTTCCCCGCTGCGTTGATTATCTTCAATATTCAAGCATACAACAGTATCTTCATCAAATTGTGTTACTGATTTAGCGAAGTTTCAGAAATGTCTGATGTACGAGATGAACAAGGGAACCGAATTCAGCTAACAGACCAACACGGCAACCCAGTTGAATTGACCGACGAATACGGGAACCCTATGCGCCTTATAGGTGTTGCCACCACGAAAACCACCACTGTAGAGTCCCTAGTCCAGGGTGGTGCCCCAGCTGATGCTCAAGTGCACGGTGATGCACCCACGGCTGAGATTGGTTTGCATGATGGTGACATGGCGGCTCGGACTGGTGGTCATGGAGGTGAGCATAAAGAGTTGAAAGAGCAACTGGAGGAGGAGAGTCAGCATGAGGGTTCGCGGGAGATTGAGCGCTCCAGCAGTTCCAGCTCTAGCTCGGTGAGACTTTTGGCCCATATTGTTACCTGTTAGCTTCAAGAAAATGTTTTTATTGTTTTCAGTTCTTAAAATCTGTTGTGAAAAAACATAACGCTTGGCAGTAATGTTATACTAAAACATGGGATATTTAGTGAATTCGGTAAATATTGATCAATATTGTATGTGTTCTCTAATATTTTTCGTTTTTTGTGTTGCAGTCTGTGGATGATGGGCAAGGTGGAAAAAGGAAAAAGAAGGGTCTGAAAGAGAAAATAAAAGAGACACTAACCGGCGGCAAGCACAAGGAGGAGCATTCTTCACATACGACAGTAGCCACCACGACAACAACCACAACCACTGGTGGAGCAGGCCAACACCACGGGCATGAGAAGAAAGGCGTGATGGAGAAGATCAAGGAAAAACTTCCCGGTGGCCACCACAGTCACTCAGCTCAAACCCAAAACTGAATCATGTACATGCTGTCTGTGTACTAAGAAATTGCATGTGTCTTGAGCTTGTGATCGTCTGTGTTATCGCATGTGTTAAGACTTGGAATGATGAGCTAGGCTTTCGATCGGCTCGGCTGCTGTAATAAATCAGTAGGGATAGATAAAAGTGTGAATGTCTTGTCTGAAATTGACATTTAATTTAGCCTGTGTGTTTGGTCGTTGTGTATGTGTTTTTTCAATTAATGAAATTTGATTAATTTTATTTTAACTCACCTTTTTTTTAATATATATATATATATATTATCTGAATTTACCAACAATTTAGAACAAATTTATAGAAATTCTTTGATGAACATTTTCATCTTTTAAGATTGATTAATTAATAAAATAAATTATGAGAAAGGAGTAATGTGTGATAATAAGAGAAGGTTGTAATGTGAAATTTGCAATGATTAAATTAAAATTAGGAGATTAGATGGTCTGAATATTTGTAGAGATTTACAGTAGAGAGTTTTGGCATATTTGTAGAGATTCACAGTAGAGAATTTTAGATAAGTAGAGAGTTTTAGATAAGATGATCTTATCACATCATTATTATTAATATAATCATATCATTATTATTAATATAGTGATTGTTTTATAAATAAAATAAATATTATTAATGTAATGATCGTTTTATAAATAAAATGAAAAAAAAAACGTTTATATTAGTTGTGAATTAAAAAAATTAACAAAGAAATTTATATATAAAAAAGTTAATAAAAAAATTTATATATTTTCTCTACCATATTAATTAAATGATAGATAATTTTATTAATATTTTTTTTTTATCTCTAATCAATAAAAATATTTCTCTCATTTTATTTATTAAATAATCTCACCATATCAGTAACTATCTTACTTAAAACTCTCTCGTTTCACAATTATGCATTCATTGGCTAATACCACCAAAACGAGTACCTACACCTATTACAGTCTCATTGTAATGTTTCAGAAGAAAGAAAAAAAGAAAGCATGGACTTATCAATTGACATCAACAAATATACCTACAATTACAAATCAACTCATCAATATATACTTGAATTACAAGCTGGAGGCATGCACAAATATTGGCTGCACAGAGAAGGATATTCATCACCACGAAATTAAATTAAGGACAAAGATGAAGGGCAATGATGCAGATAAGTTGCATGACCATTTACATTTTGAATTTTCAGTCACATGGTGAATGAATTACTCAGTTGTTTTTTTAAGTTGATGCGATATCTGAAATGGTTTTTACAAAAATAGTTCAATGTCTAGGATTGTTAATAAATTTAGCACAATTAAAATTTTTTTTTTTATATTTAAAATATTTAAACGAAATTATTTCTATTAACTAAGTTAATAAATAAATTTCTCTTAATAAATTTTATGATTGAGAAAAAAGATTAATGTAAAAATAGTCTCTGATAGTCTACTTATAATACAAACCGGTATGGTATGATATTTGCACCGTTATCAAGGGTTAATAAACATGGTCCGACGATAGTTTTTGCTTGTTCATTCTTATAAGTGATGAGACCATTGCGTCTTTCGTTTGGTTGTTTTATCAATTTTACAAAGCTATGCCATGCCTACTGGCATGCTCTTTTTTTTTAATTACAATAATATAATATTTAATTTATATATTTCAAGCAAATTAATCGAGAGCAACAAATTTATACAAGGGTTTAAAATCAATATTCAAATAATAACAAAAACGTGGGTGGGTGTTCTTTTTTTTGGTTGAACATTTTTTTAAGGAAATTATGGTTTGCAAATTATGTGGTAATCTTGGTTTCCAGTAATACTTACTGATTAAATATGTCTTTTATTGATTGAGGTGGATGGTTAATTATCTTAAAAAAAAATTAAAAAAAATTAATTACATAAAAAAAATTATTATTAATTCTTTGATGATATAAAATGACAACATTATATATGTCGATTGTTGTTACCACTAAGGTCGGTAAAATATCATGCAAGTACCGGTGACTTCGGGTTTTAGCATGCCATGCTCAGAAAAGGGGTTTATCCCATCCCTGTTATCAAATTCAGGTTGGGAAACAGAAATATTATGTCATAGTTGTTAGTTTCATGCTTTCTTAAAACTTCACTAGGGTAATATGACAATGCATGCATTGATGCATGATGCATTGTCATATTACCTTCTACGTAAGTATCTTCATGAAACAAGGAGTTGAAAGTGAAATGCATTTATTTTTGAATTAATGCTTTTTGAGTTTCTTGTTGCAATGGCTGTTAGTGGTTGGATGATGATTAAGAGAAGCACTACCCTTTCTTTTAAATTATTTCATTTTTTTTAAAGGAATATGCCACATAATATAAATTAATTTATAAATTATTCTTAAAAATTTAGCCTATCAATTTTAGTTTTTTAACATTTTGATATTTTAATTTTAAAATATAAGTATTTAACTCCATAATTTATACAACATTCTTCTACATTCAATCTATTGAAGATTCAATTTGACATGAGGTGATTTTACTTCAATTTAGAAATAAAACTAAAAAGACATTCTGTCTAAAATTTGACATTTAGTATCTTTTTGAATGTACTAAAGTAAAAAAAACACTTATTTAGTTTGGTAATTATACTCTACAACACTTTTATTTCAGTGCTTTTCAAAAAAAAATTATTTAGTGTCTGATTATTAGTTATAAAATGTACTTTTAAACAAATTTAGTGCTAAAAATTAAGTGCTTGAATGTTTATCTAAAAAAGTATTTTGGTATTGATAAATTATTAAACTAGACATTATAAATGTATTTTTTTTTTTCAAATTGATAGTGATAGAAAATTAAATAAGAACATAATAAAACAAAAAATTTATTTAAAATGATATTCATGAATTAATGATATTTTTATATATTGATTTTTTTTTGAATAAAAATGAATATTCTAAAAAAATAAAATGAGAATATTTTTATTTCATAAATATTCTTCAAAATAATTATTATTTGTTGCCATGAGAGTTGTAAAAATAAATAAATTATTATGAAATAACTTAAACTTTAATAATAAAAAATAACAAAATAATCAATTATAAATGTTAAATATCACATGTCATATATTGATAGAAAAATAAATTATCATAATAAAACATATTTCTCATGCTATAGTCAGACAAAATAGGTGCTTTTATTATATTTTCATATTAGACTATCATAATGCAAGTAAATAATAAAGATGAGATAAAATAGGGATATTTTTGAAATTTTATTTTTTTAAAAAAATCATTAAAAGAAAATTGCTACCCGCTTAGGCACTTGCATCTAGTTAGGTGCTAAAGAAAAAATCACCAACAATGCTAATGCTAATTGAATTAAATAAGTACTTTTTAAAATAAATTGCTAAATACATGTATGAGTACTAATATTATTGGATTAGTACCTATGAAGTGTAAATTAGTACTATCAAATAGATTCTAACTTTACTTTTTTTTTTTTTAATATTTTAACCTCCATCTGTTTATATTTTAATCATATAAAATTTTGATTCGCAATAATTTTCATCAGCCAAAGAATAAATTTTATTCGAAATATATTAAGATAGTTTCTTGTACTTTCTTTGAATTTAAAAGAAAAATTACACATAAATCTATATTTTATAAAAACTAATAGAAAGTATTCTTTAAATATAAAATGTACTAAAATTTAAATATAAAATATATTTAATAAAAAATATAAGTATAAAAATATAATAAAAAATGATATGATTAGAAAGAAAACATATCAAAAATAAAATACATAAGGTACAAAATTATATGTATACTATATTGAAATTTTGCTTATAATTACACTAAATATTTGCTTATTTTTATAAAAAAAGCCAAAATTTAAATATAGAATGTACTAATTTAGTACTTTTATAAGCATTTTGTATTTATATTTAAATTTTGATAGTTTTATATTTGATGAATATTTTCTATTAATTTTTATAAAATATATATTTAAGTGTGATTTTTTAAATTTTTTAAGAAAATTATATAAAAATGTTTAATTCATAAATATAAAAAATAAAATATTTAATTATTTAATTATATCAATTAACTAATGATAAAGATAACATAGTCTTTATAAATATATAATCTTTCTAAAACTTCACGAGGTACGTGAAAATAAAGAAAATAAATTTTAAAAGAAATAAGAAAAAGGGTGTTAGGACTCTTTAAAAATTTTTTAAAATAAATTTATTTTAACATTCTTTTACATTTATAACTAACCTTAAAAAATTCTTACTAAAATAACTATTTTTTTATAATTTTATCCTTACAAATAAATTATATTAGTAATTTTACCTTCAATAAATTTACCTCAAACTTCACCTATTTTCATTTTCTTCTTCATCTTCTTTACCTCCAAATATACACACACGGATTGACATATTTCGGGCAACAACAAAAATTATCGAGGTTAGTCTTACTTGTATTATTAATTTTTGTTATATTAATGAGTTTACAAATAATTATAAGTAGTTAATTTGTAATTAGTTTGGAGTTAATAATGCTTGTATTTTACATTATGGATGTAGAAAACAATAATTAAAATGTGTAAATCTTACAATTTGCATGCGCACATTGTTGAAAAAATTAGAAATGGAGAAAATTTTGACGATTTTCAGTTAAAAATATAATCGAAAAACCAAAATTTTTGGGTGGAATCCGACAAACAAGAGTTCACGCACCCGTTTCTTGAAGGCATGTAAGGTTCACGTGCCATGCACGTGGCACAAATAGTAAATCTTCACTTTTGCTAGTGTGGCATTGGAAAAACACGCATATGAGACACGAGCGGGTAATTATGCTCTTGTCTCGGGCGCGTGCGAGAACTCGCCAGAAGACGTAGTGCGCGTGGTCTTCGTGCTCGAGCCATGTGCACAGGTATGTGTGTCACATGCATTCGAGACACAAGCGCAATTACCTACTTGTGCCAGACTTGTGTGTCACACGGGCCTTGTTGACGTGGTGCGCGTGGACCTCCTGCTCGAGCCACGTGCACAGACACGTGTCACAAAATTAAAAATGTCACTTAAAATTTTAGTATTATTTAAATTTTGATATAAAAATAAATAGAAATAAATAAATAATAATTATTAAAATTTAAATTTAATTAATTCTTTTAAAATATTTAATTGTGAGATTCATTATAAATTAATTCAAATATCAAAATGTCAATATTTATTTTAAAATAAAAATAAATAAAATAAAATATTATAAAAATATATTGTAGTAAATTTAGTACAATTATTTTATGTATGTTTTTATTAACAAATAATTATTTATATAATTTTACAAGTAAATATAGCATGCCAACCGCAATTAAATATTACAGAAAATAAGTATTTTCATATAAAGGTGAGTTGTCTATTACGTTTTTTTGGTGATAGACCATATTAGAAGGAGATTAATAACATCACAGTTTGATCCATTTAAGCAGACCTGTTTTGGGCACTTCTTATCCATCGAAAATATATATCATTCATCTATTCTCATCCATTATATGTTATTGCACGAAATACATGTTGACGATGATAATAATAAGATATGGTTTCTCATTATGGGACAGACTATTTGATTTTTTCGAATTAAGTTTAGTTTTATTACTGGACTTAATTACGGGCATTTTTTTAATTTACACGTATCTCGAAATACATGATTGAATGACATTTTTTTCAGTAATTTAGACATCATTATACTAGATGATATTAAGATAGTTTTCGATGACATTGATTTTTCTAGCATATTAGATATTAATATGATGAGATTGACATTTTTTTATATAATTGAGAGGTTTTTGTTTAGCAGAGGTAGACGAGTCCATGCAAATTTATGGTTGTTAGATATGTTGGAGGATATTGATAAGTTTAATAGGCATTCATGGAGATATGCCATCTTTAATGTATTAATACTTATATATATATATATAAGTTTAGATTTATGAGGTCACATTTAGTTTGCAAGATCATATTACGGCACATATTAGCAATGATACCTACGAATCATGTGGTGAAAGAATTTTAAATGATCTTTTGATCAGAATATTATATATATGTTATTTTTGCGAAATCTACTGTAAGTAAATATTTTTGAGTAACAAATTAATTTTATATTAAAGTAAATATCATATGGTCTAAAATATTAAAATTTATGAATATATTTTTTTCAAAGACCGTTAGTGTTTAATGTGTTACAACCTGATCCCTATAAGACTAATTTACTATATGTAGCATATTTACTTTAAGTTGTTCAATCATATGGCATATATGAGGGTAGTTTGCTTATGAGTAGGATTTCTGATGCACAAACTTCAGTCGAAGGCTCTTGTGCATAGGTAAAAGTTATTAATGTAATACGATTTAATTTTTTTAATCGTTAAGTAATGTATTGATATCACTCAAACACATATGCCTATGTGTTTTAGTATACGCAGTTAGGTTATTCGCTTGTGTGTTTCCGTCGTAGCATGTGCCTCGCCTCATTATTTTTCTATTCCATCTCTATATTATTCATCTGTACCTGTATAACATTATTCTCCTATGCCTTCAACATATTATTCGCACATACCTATGCCGCATTACTCTTCGATGTCATTGCCACATTATGCTCCTACACAATCACATCAATATTCATCTGCTTATCCGTCACATTATTCTCCTAGACTATTGCATTATTATTTACTCACGCTTTAGTCACATTATTCTCCTTCACTATCACATCATCATTCACCCCCACCAACACCTTATTATAACGATGACTTTAGGAGGAGTATGATGGATCGATTGGACGCGATAAGGTTATATTACCGCGACATAAGAGATGACATCCAACGCATTGAGTATAATGTGGTGGATCAATTCGAGGCATTGAATTCAGATTATCACAAGATAAGAGATGACATCCAAAAGATTGAACATAATGTGATGGATCGATTTAATGCACTAGCAGTAGATTTTTGTGGGATGAGATAGGATATCCAGTAATAGGTCGAACATAATGTGATGGACCATATTAATCAACTTTCAGCAGATTTTTGAGAGTGGATACTTTGCTCTTTTCAGCAACATATGACACCTATTGTCTCACATGGTAATCAAAGTTAAATTGTAGTATTTTTATAAATATTTATGACATATTATTGTTAAATTTAGTACGTCCATTTTTTTAACAGGTAGAAGATCCGCATACTTGTACAAATGATACACCTGTATAAGTACGTTATAGACCCGTACCAATCTCTCACAAGAGTCAATTTTGTCGAATGTATAAAAAGAGTCCATATGCTAGAAGTCCATATACGAATCTATTAAAGAAAAATCGTGAAATATCTTCTAACCAACTACTACTATAGTATTTGAAGAATTTGATTATAAATCTCATTACCCCTTATTCATATTACTTATATGTTCAGCTTTTTTAATGATTAGATAACTCGAATGCTTTTATAGAGATACGTTCGATTACATTGACACTTTAATAATTTTGGGGTTTTTTTGATTCAAATGTCCAGTTAGAGAATACTGTAAGTATCATACTTGTAAGTATCAACATATAGATGGGTATATTAATTTGCTTGCACATTGACAAATGGCGTGTCCTCATTTGATATTATAGAATTCGACCGTGGTCTTCGCATATTTATAGGTATATTTTACATTATAAATTATTTTTTATATGTACTTGCTTATTTTTCAATTAATTTTATTCTCATATTAATTTTACTAATATACAGACAAAATTGCTATATGATGAGGAACAATTGAACAAAGACGCTGATAATGTAGTCACTCATCTAGAGACTTTAGATATATAAAAGTATGTGAGAGGTAATCTTGATGAAATGCAGAGATTTTGGATTGATGTTGATTACATTCTACTTCTCGCATTGATTTATGGTGAGCATTAGGTTACATGCATCATCGATATGCACGAATGCTATATACGTGTATATGATTCTGCACTACAAGGTCATTCTGATAGAGAAATACATGAAGAATTTACACTAATATGTCATATACTACTCATTGTGATGCGCACATATAACATTTATAGTATGAGGCCGAACTTATAGGATATAGATACACCATTTTTATTTTTTCGAATGACGGAGTTACCTTGACAATCTATGAGTAGTGTAGATTATGAATTTTTTACATGTAAATTCATAGAGTATATTATATTGGATCGAAAGCGAGATTTTACTTCGAACATAAATCCTTTTTTAGGATAAAAATAATATTTGATTTGTATGCGGGACTATTACATTGATGATATTTATTTTATATTAGTTAGATTATTAATTTTTTTTTTTGTATTTTATTCAATAATTAAGAAAATAAAAAAATAATTATTATATATTTACTAATTAGTTAAATCTCAAGTACTATTAAAAATTTAAATTCGATAATTAATCTTTTCTTAAAATAAAGTTAACAAATAATCAATTGTTAATTAATTTATAAACATATTAAAATATATTAATTATTTAATAATAAAGTAATTAAATATTAGTCATATATATTAATTAAAAATTAAATATAAAGTTAAATATTCTTAAAATAATTGATTGTTAATTAATTTGTATAATATTAATAATATATATAATAATAATTATTTAATATCAAGTATAAAAATATTTAATAAATAATAAAATAATAAATGAATAATATTTTAATATAAAATTTTAATAAATTAATTGATTCAAATTATTATATTAAATTTTATTAATAACATTTAATAAAATTTTCTTTTATACTAAACTAGTAAAATATAATATGACATACTAAATAAAATATAAAATTACATATGACAAATAAATAAGATATTAGAAAATACAACATATAATCATTCATTTTCATTACGATACAATAAATTTCTGCATGTTGTCCGATTGTGTCTGTATTATTTGCAATGAGAACATTTATGAATAACTATTTTTTTTTTTTTATAAATGGGATGCGTTGATTTCTTGGTCGATCAGATATAATGCAATCTATTGGTGGGTTGACAATAGTAGTACACATCTTCTGTAAAACCTCCCAAAAACTTTGGTTTCCAACATGATAATCTTCTTATACATATACTATTAAAAGTGTGCCATTTTTATAGTACTTAAAATAAAAGTCTTCATATTGGCCTATTACATGTCTGATTGTTGCCATTACATGAACACATGGTAGTTGTTGCAAATTAAAGCGTCGACATTGATATGTATTTGTGCTTAGATCGATCACAACAATTTTGCTTTTGTCTATCACTTTAAACTCATGTTAGAAAATGGGATACATTGATAATGTAAGAGAAGAACAATCTTCCTCTCTAATCTTGTCTGTTAGTACTTGAGTTAGAGTGTCTTTATTATATTTACTAGTTTCTTCTCACCTCTTATAAAACCAACGCTGTAACACAGATCGTATCCAATTAATCAAGACCACAATTGAAAAAATTTGTGCATCCTTCAGTAAGGTATTGATACTTTCTACGATATTAGTTGTTATTATGTCATACCGTCTTACAAAAAAATGAGATATAACCCATCTATAAAATCTCACTTTATTCTGTAATTTATTAGTAGCATATGGGTATATCGACATTAGCATATCTATTTATTTTCAAAATTGCTATAAATATAAGCCTTAACAGTGAGATAAAATCTTGATAGAAAAATGTCTTTTTTATGATTTTTAAACTTGTATTTTATCTTGAGATTCCCTTCAATATGATAAGAACAAAAACCGTGATAACTGTCAGGAAATACTTTTCTTATTTCTTTGATGATACTATTGTATCGATCTGACACAAACATTAGATCCGAAACATATCCAAATACATCTTGTTATTTTTTTTAGAACCATTCCCATGATGCATCATTTGAAAACCCCCCACTTTAAATATCATAGAATAAATTTGATCATTTTCATCAAAAACTGCTACAACAAACATGATTTCTCAGTATGTACTCTTCAAGAATGTGACATTAATAGTAATCATTGGCCGAATTGATGTACAAAAGCCACTAATTGATGTGCCCAATGCCATGAAAAAATACAAAAAATTATCATTCTCATATGTTTTTATATATATGATTGTTCTTAGATTACATTGTTGTAAAATATAATAAAATTGTGGCAGTTGTTTAAATGACTCAATTAGATCTTTGCTTTCCAATTTTTATGCTTCTTCTCTGCTTAGCCATGCCTTACGATATGATTCACGAACTCTAAATTCACAATGTATGTCATTTCAAATGTTATTTGGAGTGTAAATCCTATTAGTATCTTGAAATTTATCCATTAAATATTCACTAATAAATTGACTACTAGCTTGACGGTGATTGGGTTGCAGTTGATCGTTTCAACAAGTATGAACTTCTTCAAAATATTTAACAAACTAATATTCACCATTTCTATCTGTGTTAATTGCTCGAATTCGCCATCTACATTTGTTAATTACACACTTTGCCTCAAATCAATCTGTTATAGATTTTGAAACTCAAAATTGAAAATGGTTCTTCAATGTCATCATATCAAGTGCATCATATAACTCCTATTTTAAATTAAAAATATAACTAACAAATATATTATTATAAGTAGAGGAAGATAGTACATTTTGTGGTCGAACAATTGATAGTGAAATTGTTGGCAAATATCAAGAGTTTGATAGTCTTAGCATGTCATCTTGACGCCTTATTGAGCTAATCTGACCTGGTTCATAACCCAGGCTCGTGGGGACATCTGTATCCTCATTACAGTAATTCCTACATTAGATCCTAAGTGTATCGCTAAGATTGTAAGCACCTTTATCATTTATACATAATTGATTATGAAAAAAATCATGTACAGGATTCTCATTATACTCGTATGGTGGGTACTGACAATGAATTCTAGCATCTTCATAATGTATAGGTAAAGGTTCTATAAGACGTATCTCGTCTAATGAATAATTTTGACCGAAATTGAATTCATTACTTTCCAGAGAAAAAATAAGTGGTTATACATAAACTTCTGAATTAATAGCTTGTAAAAGAGAAATATAAAATACTATATGATCATCAACAACTATCTGCTCCGTAGTGATGTAGAGGGAAGTGAGATGTTTATTTATTGATATCACGATGCTGCTTGTAAAGGTAGATATACCATAGTCATTCTTGATATCAACATATAGAATAGACTATGACTCACTATCAACGAAACTCGTTTTCATTTTAATAACAAATTTCGTTATATCAATTCTAGTAAAGTCATATAACATTGTCAATAATTTGTGAGATTTGATATTCTTTGGAATTGACAAGAGTTCGATCCTTTCATCACGGTATTTTTCTAAACTATCTGATAATGTAATTAATGATCCTCCATAACAAATACTAACCGGCACAATCTCAACCATATACTTAATATATATTAAAAATATTTAAATATAGATGATTTAATATTAATAATTTTATAATTTAATATGAATAATTTTTTAAATAAAAATTGACATTCAATATAAATTAAAAAAATTTATACGAAATAATAAATTTTTAATTGATTAAATAAATTTATAAAATATATATAATAAAAATATAAAAATTTAATTTAATAAATACAAATTAAAAATTAAAATATAAATTAAAAAATAAAATTTATTTTCAAATTAATAAAGTAAAAATAAAAGTATCATCGGATCATTGGCACGAGTGCACAGTATGCCATCGGACTGTTTGCACGGGTGCAGACTATGCACTCAAGTCATTGGCACGAGAATTACTTATTTTAGACAAAATTTAATACTTTTTGAATTGATTTTTAATTAAAAATATTATATTCCAGTCAAAAAATTCATATCTACACTTATTTATATTTCTTTGTGTTTATTTAAAATTTTTAAAATATATCAAAATTTATCAAATTAATATATATCGTATATGTAATCTAAATTTAATTCTCAAATATTAATTATAATAAATTTTATAGCCATATTTATTTTTAAATTAAATAAAAAATAACAAATAAAATAAAGTATGGAAACTTATTTATCATATTAAATAATAAAATATCAAAATTTTTGTACTGTTGTCTCAAATATTAATAGAGAAATATTAAAAAATTTGAGAGAAAATAAAAATTTTTTGTAATTAAAGAAAAATATATGCACAACATATATATTTTTTAATTTAATAAGTAAAAAAATAATTATAAAAAATAAAATTATCAAAATTAATTATTTTAATAAAAATTTTTTAAAATTAATTATAAATATAAAAAAATATTAAAATAAAATCATTTTAAAAAACTTTCGGGCACTCTTTGGAGATAGTCAAATCAATTCACAAACAACTCATCTGATGCAAGGGTGATAAAACACGTCAACTTCCACTCCAACTCTCATATCACTACACTACACTGTCTCTCTCTCTATGCTTTCATTTCCTTCGTCAGTTTCAGTTCAGTTTACATCCCTCGTTTTCTCTCCGCATTCTCAATTTCCCGCCTATTTAAACCCCCTCTTTCTTTCTCAAATGCTGTCTCAATTCTACTTCCTCTCTCAATCTTCCAAATTTCTCACGTTTCCTCCCATTTCCTTTCACAACAATCAAACGCTCAGTTTCCATCAAAACGACGTCAGCAACCTCTCGTTTTCTCTTTCTGCTGCCCTAAATCATCGTTCAGTTTCTCTCACAACAAGAGTCGTCCCCGCAATGATTTCAAGTTCAAATGTCTCTACTCACGCTGTCACCACTAACGGCTTTACCGAGCCAGACCTTGATCGCTTCGCTGAGATCGGCAACAAACTCGCCGATGCTGCCGGAGAAGTTATTCGTACATATTTTCGAAAGAAATTCGAAATTCTCGATAAAGAGGATTTGTGTAAGCCACAAATTAATGTATTTGTATATTCTTATATATATTTGATAAAGAAATTTGGCAAGTCAATAGTGAAATATTTCTATCACTATTGTTTATAAAATGTTTTCTTTGGCTGTGGTTATAGTTATCAGTTGTTAGTTCGGTTTGGTTGCTGAGAAAATATAGGAAGAATAATTATTGTGTTCCTTTGTTCTTAATGTTTAATGTTGTTTAATCATGGTTATATTTGCAAAATATTCATAAAACCATGTTGTTGAGAAATATCTATTCATTCGGCGGAGACATTGTAATTGTAAATTTTTTTAAAATCTGATAAAATAATTCGAATTATTCTTTAGTTTTTTTATTTTTATTTTCTCTTGTTTGATTGTAGTTGCTAGTTCTTATGTTTGGTTTATGTGAAAATGTTATAAAGGAAAGGAAAGGAAAGGAAAGGAAAGGAAAGGAAAGGAGAGGCAAATGTGTGTTGTGTGCTTTCATGGTATAATTCAAATAAGGGTAAAGGACCTCATGATTGTGATTAGGAGGATTTAGGGGAAGTTCAAGAACTACACATGTTAGTGCTGTGTTTGGTTGTAGAGAATATTTTGGTAAAGAAAATGAAAGAAAATGGCTAGTGTTATGTTTCACATATTTTTTCTTTTCTTAAATAAAATTTGAAATCGTGATATGGTGAAGTTTGGTTGTAAGGAATGTGAATATCTGTTCCTTGGTTCACTTGTAGGTTTTCTGTGTGTAATTGGACTAATTTTGTGTATTTGATTTGTAATAGGTCCTGTAACAATTGCAGCTCGAACAGCAGTGGAAGCAATGGTTTCAATTATGCAGGAGAATCTTCCTTTTCATGCTGTGTAAGCTATGCATACAGGACAGAGAACTGATATCAATGTTTTCATAGACATTCCTATTTTGGTTACTCAAAAAAGTGGAGGGAAAGAAAACAATACATGTTTCTGAGTGGTTATGGTTACGGCTCTTTGGATCCGCAAAATCTGATAATTTAAAGCTAAGCCAAGAGGTTTTTGATCATTAGTGCTTTCTTTGTTGTTGTTTTCCCCAACCAAGCCAAATGGTTTTATAAGGTCCGAGTCTAGAAAAACAGTTGCTTGCATCCCAAATGAAAAAATATCTGATGTTCAAAACTTCTTTTTTTTAGTTTTCTTTCAGCCATATCTCTGCAGTCACTTGTATCACCAGTGTAAAAGTGTAATGTTTTAAATTTTAAAATGTGCACGTGAAGTTTTGAAGTTTTATTGGCGATTTGTTTTTGCCAAAGTTCTTGAAGAACTGTTATTGTAGTTATGGTGAGGATAATGGGTGGAGGTGTAAAGAGAAGTTTGCTGACTATGTTTGGGTTTTAGACCCAATTGATGGGACCAAGAGTTTTATCACTGGTATCTTTCTCTGTTTCCCATTACTGTCATTAGTTTAAGCTTTGAGTATTTGCTTAAGTGATTCCATATTTTCGCTCATCTCAGGAAAACCATTGTTTGGTTCTCTCATTGCTCTGCTACATAAAGAAAAACCAGTAAGAACACCTGCCAGTAGTTGCGTACCGAAAGGGTGAACCATTACTTTCTCTTTTAGGCATCTGAAATAAAAATGATTTCTCCTTTGTTTTTTGCTTTTTGTTTTTTATTTTTGGTTAAGTGGAAACAAGAGAATATGGGAGGGGAGGTAGCAAGGTGGCCGCCCATATTGCAGTACCCAGCATATCAGCCTTATGTTAATAGTTGTGTTTGTTTTCATTTGTATGGAAATCAAGTATCTTAGGGATGAGGAATTTGCTGCATAGACTGGAATTGGGAGTAATCTTTGCTAAGAATATGTTACCTACATGTTTATGCATGCAATAGTCACTCTTGAATTTTGCCTGCACTTACTATAACAATCAAATCATTTGAATGTGAAACTTACTGAGTTTAGTTGCATGCTTGTTTTGCTTGTGAATTGATATTTTCATTTTGCAGATTCTTGGCATAATTGATCAGCCTGCTCTACAAGAAAGATGGATTGGAGTAAGTGGAAAGAGGACTACATTGAACAGAGAAGAAGTTTCCACTTGCACGTGTGCAAAATTGTCACAAGCTTATTTGTATGGTTATCCTATCTTTTGAATACCAATTTTTTCTCTAGCAAGTCTAGTTATGCCTAGCATCTGAAACTTCATGCCATCACAGTTAAACTACATTTATACCAGTACTGTGATGGCCCCCACATGAATGGCCCATTATCTTTCGTTCTCTTTGTCCTTTTCTTCTATCTGTTTAGATATACTACAAGCCCACCTCTGTTCAAGGGAGATGCTGAAGAGGCATTTGCTCGTGTAAGAACTAAGGTATGTGCTGCTGTTTGTTGTTGATTTCAGTGAAGTTTTTGGTTTTCCGTAAACACATTACTTGAAAGAACAAAATAATGGATAAGTTTTTGATTGATGGATTAATATTTAGGGTTTTCTGCTGGAGCCATGATTTCCTTGCTCATCTTGAGTACTTTAGTTGATATAATTCAATCTCAGTAATATGTGCATATATCATGTCTTAGAAATAAAAGAATCACAATCTTTGACTTTGGGAGGGTTTTGACTCACTTCGCAAATATCTAGAATACCAAGTATCACACAATATAACTCAATACATTCTGGAGTTTTATCCTATGTTGGGGATTATTTGTTTAGCACTTTTCTCTTCAATTTGTTTTCTTTTTCTTTCGTGGACATTTTTTGTAGCTTTTGGTATAAAGGTTTATGCCAGTACCTTCTCACCCAATCATATCTCTCACTGTTGAAATCAAATTGGCACTTGTTTACTATACAGCGGTCTCCTTGCAATCACGAGTACTTGTATTCAATGTGAAAAGACAAAATATGGCAAATCTCATATTTTGTTTCAATATTTCATTGTGCACAGGTGAAGGTGCCACTGTATGGTTGTGACTGCAATGCTTATGCACTTCTGGCTTCAGGATATGTGGATCTTGTTATTGAGTCTGGTCTTCAGGTAAACTGCTATCAGTGAAGTTTTAATGTGGATATTAGTACAGGATATATTCTTGGACTTCCGATTGTGAGGATTTTGGAATAGCTCTTTATCATGGAAGGCAAGGATAAAATCTCTCATTGCAAACTGGGGATAACTTGTGTGCATCCTTACATATTTGGCACCCTTTTTTATTGAGTTATGAGGGGTTGTTCCAAGATTTTCTTGTTCCATTTGTGATATTCATATTGCTTTTGTTTGCGTACACAAAATATGTGGTTGTATTAAAATCCATTGCTGCCAATTAAATGGTGACTTGTTCAACAGCCATACAATTTTCTTGCACTGATACCAGTGATAGAAGGTGCTGGTGGTGTAATAATTGATTGGAGAGGGCGTCAACTGCACTGGGAGGCCTCTTCAGATTCATCTGCACCAAGTATGTGTAACTGTAATAATTTTTTGTCGTTCTTCACATCCTTGCTTATTCTAGTAAATTTTATGATTTAAGTTTTGATTATTAGATGTGAGTTTATGATGCGTCATACTATTAAGGCATCTATTTGTCTTTAGCCATCATATGTTGTTCTATTTTCCAGGCTTCAATGTGGTAGCTGCGGGAGACAAACAAATTCATCAAGAAGCTTTGGATGTATTACAATGGTAGTGAAGATTTGCATACCTCTGCAACAGCAACTCACATAAAGATGATTCGATTCTTTCAGTCTCCGAGCACAAGGAGATAGGTGGAGCTGTAGAAGTATTGATAATTAAAATCAGCAAGCAATCATAGATGTAGTACTTTCATTGATCACAAAATGAACTTTTATTTATTATCGATATTATTATATATTCACGAGATGTTTAGTACCCTTTTATTTATTATTTATTTTTTATCTAATAGTGCGTGCATCCTCGCGAAATATATTTTTGGATACATGGTTCCTTTCTCTCAAAATGTAGTCCCAGACTCCCCGCGCAGAGGTAAAATTTCAGGAACGGAAGTAACTATTGTTTATCATAGCAAAGTTATCCCCTGTCCTTAAACCCACAAAATGCGCCCTTGGACGGCTACACACACACAAAAACATTTTTTCTTCCAAATTTTATTTCGTGAGTCGATTAAGAGTGTGACAAGGACACAGTACATAAGTCAAGCTTAGCCTTGCAATTCTTGCATGTTGTGTTGCTGAATTTACTCGTTTATTAGTTGCACGACCATGTTACGTTTTCCATAAATACATCGGGATTCAACTCTGTTGCATGACTGTGTTGCATTTCAACAGTGGGAAGGCAACTAAAACCTAACACATTCATGCAACAGAGTTGAGACATTATAACGGTTTCTAAGACTGAATAGAATAAATTGATTTGTACCAATAATAATTTAATTTAGTATATGTTTCATATTTATATGCAAAAAGGGTGAAAATGAATAAGAAAAATGAAAATACCAACAAAGCAATACCTTTAATTTTTTTTTTTTTAGATCCATTATATTATACAAATTAGATTTCATGAGAATATGATGTCAACTTGTATAAACTCCTAACTATCATGTTAAAATTAAACAAAACCAAAAAAAAGAGAAGGAAATTAATAAATAATTAGTCTCACAATTTTTAGGTTGCACCAACTAATCTAATTGTTTCATGAGATATCTTCCTATTTGAAAAATGTACGCAAAGCATGAAGCCATGATGGAGGTGGTGCTGCACTTTATATGTGGTGAATAGTAATTCTATGTAAGCGATTTTTAGGAATGATGTTTTATCTTTGAATAATGATAAGATATTGGTGTAAACTTAATTGCAAATAGGACAAACAAATAAATCTTTCTAGTAATTAAAAAAATTTTTTAAAATTTTTTAAAATGTGTTTAGTAATTTTACAATACATAAAATTTGATTAGTGTTTTTAAGTTGGTTACTGAAATACATTAGTTATTAAATTTTGTGATTGTTTTCAATACATCAAGAAAAAAAATAAATAAAATATTACTACTAAGGAGTGTGGATACAAATCATTTTTCTGTGCCTTCTAATTTTATAATATGTAATTCTCTATTTTGATAAATTTTTTATTTTTCTAAATTGGACATGAATAAACAGTACTATTCTCCACCTTCTGTAACTAGAGATTTTTAAGTTGAGTTGTTAATAATGTGATTATTGAATTTGATTTTTTTGTAATTAGCCATTATTAAATTTCGTAATATAGATATTATTGTTGGTTGTATTCTTGCATTTAGAATATAAGTTTTATAGGAATAATTGTTTATAAGAACAGTATCTAATATTTCAAACCCGCAATTAACTTGTATGTGTACATATACTTTGTAATCCTTTTATAGAATTAGCAGACTTATTACGATGTTTTCTAGTTACGTTTGTAATTAGTACTAAGTTATCACCATAAAATATGCAGCTAACTTAACACCATATGCTTTACTTTTTCCCCCTTATAATGTTATTGCTTTTAATTTTCCCCGCTTGTGATAATGTTGTTGTTTTTGTTTGGATATGCAAAACATGAATATGTAATGGATGAGAAGTGGATATGACAATAAGTAATAGAGATGATCCCCCAAAATTCTTGTCTAGTAATAAATTGATGGATATATACATAAAGTGGGGATCAGTTTGAATTTTGAAAAGATTCTTATGCAAACACTTTAACAATTCTACAATTTTATTCTTATAAGTTGAGCGGATGAAAACCAAATGAAAATTTGCACTCTTAAACATAAAATATTTTTGACAATTTTATTTCTAACATTTTAAAAATATTCAATCAAACTTCTTTTATTTGTATTTCTTATTAGTAATTATTGCATGCCTATCTCATTGGTAATTTAATTGTAAAATTTTTTTAAAAAAAATTTAAAATTATTCAATCAAATTATTTTTATTAGGAATATTTATCAATAATTATTAGATTTGTATCTCTTTTATGTTTTAGTTGTGAAAATTAATTTTATTATTACATAAATTTAAAATTTTAAAATTTGATGATATTAATAATAAATTTTAATTAATAACAATTATTAATGGAAGATCACATTATATATATATATGTTCTTTTGTTACACAATCTATTCATTTATGTCTGGCATGAATATAATATGTTTTTAACTGGCACAGACAACTCAACTAAAAGCATGAAAAGGTTGTATGTATAATAAATGTGAACTAATGATAACTTGTGTGTAGTTTATGCATAGATAATTATACCCTCTTTTCTGTTAAAATTTATCTGTATAATATTATAACAACAATAAGACATTGGTGAAAACTAATTTTAGAATATGATTAAACAAATAATTAATAAAAGTATACAAAATTATTTTGAAATGAAGAAAATTTGCCATAACATGTTAGTAGTTATAAACTTAAATAATATTTCAAAAGATGAAAAATTTATTTCTATTAAAATTATGAGATTTCAAGAAAGTAATGACCATTGAGTTTGATATAAAATAATAAACAGTAGTTTTGGTTTTTTTATGTGTTTTAATTATGTTTAATTTTTTGTAACAAATAAAAAAATAGTAGATTTTGTTGTGTGTAATTTACAAAATAAATCGTTCTATAATTTTAAATTAATAAAAAAATTATAATGTTGTATAATTATTTTTCATAAAAATTATGAGAATTATTTAATATTATGTCAGAAAGTATTTTAAGTTTAACTTAATTAAAATCTAATAGTTTTAGATTTAGTGATGGTTTATTAAATTTATTTTTTTCAATTAAATGCTAATTAAAATGTATTAAAATTATAAGTAATTATATTTCTGAGAATCATTTAATATTATGTCAGAAAGCATTTTAAGTTTAATTTAATTGATATCTAATAGTTTTAGATTTAATGAAGGTTTATAAAATTTTGTTTATTTTTATTTTTAATTAAATATTAATTGAAAAATATTAAAATTATAAGTAATTATATTTCTAGGTTTATTTATTTATGTGTGTATTTTGTCATGATATATCAAATATAATCATACAATACATAGACATAACCTTTAAAGTACACCTAACTTCATATAACCTTCTAAAAAAATTGATAAAAATTTAAGATGCCAATATATATATATATATATAATTTATGATATTCATCAGGTCACACGTTTGACATGTATTATCTTAAGATATGTTTGACACAAGAACTGTATATTTGTAATGAAATAAGCTTACAAAAATTACACCAACAATGAGACATAATATTGAAAGAAAGTCTTATTTAAAATCGATGTAATATATTATCTGTCCATTCATATAATATATTCTTATTATATACACACATATTTTGAAATAATTCAATAATAAAAGAGATAATTATAACAAAAAAAAAAAGGGGTTTAAAATACATGATTATTAGATAGTCTTATAGAAATCGATCCTATCTAAATTTTTCTCTATAATAAAATGATATTAAAGTTATAAGTTGTTCAATGACTAATTTCAGTTGAATGTTAAACTAATCCATCAATTAACAATATACTCTATTATTGTCATATTTATTATGATTATGGATTTATATGACTGTAACCTTTAATTGAACAAATAAAACCACTGCCTATGAATCGGATTGAACTGTAATCCAACAGAATTACATGACAGTGAAGAAGATGAAGATATGGTGTTTGAAAACTTCAAATAGAAATTCACAATAAAACTTCAATTTTTCTGTTGGTTGTTTCTAACAAATAAAAAGGCGTCAAGACTTAAAAAAGAAATTCCACTACAAAAAATCTTTCCCCGTAAACATTGCCTTGTTTCAGGGAAGGGAATGGCGAAGCTCGTTCTGGTTGTCATGGCTTCCCTCCCCTAAGAATCAACCTAACAAACTTATTCATCCGTTATAGTAAACAAAACACGGGCCCTTTTCCTTAATCCTTTTGTTAATCCAAATTGTAAACATCCCTTCGTCAAGGAGGGATGTTGGAGACAGAAAAATAAAAAACAAAAACAGGAAAATCAAAAGCAATCGCCATTTCTATTCTCCTTAATGTCATCGTCGTCCTCACCATTATTATCTTCATCGATGGCTATCCTCCTGGCTGTTATCTATGCTTTCATTTCATTCCCCACGATTGCTTTTTCCATCGCCAGCGGCGCTTCAGGCGCCTCTACCTTTTCTCCGAAGGATAACATTCTGATAGACTGTGGTGGCAAGTCTACTTCTTCTCTTGCCGATGGAAGAACTTTCAAATCAGACCAACAATCCACTTCGTTCTTACAAACCAAAGAAGATTTTCAAGTTTCTGTTCCTTCAGCCGATGTTCCTTCTCCTATATATTTAAGTGCAAGAGTTTTTTCTGAAGAATCAACGTACACCTTTCATTTGACTGAACCAGGTTGGCATTGGGTTCGTCTCCATTTCTTCGCTATGCCTGTCAAAGAATATGAGCTCCAGAAAGCTTCGTTCAGCGTGGAGACCGATGAATTTGTTCTTCTACACAGCTTCAAACAAGAGAATTCTCAGGCTGTTGTGAAGGAGTATGTGCTTAATTTGACTGATCAAACATTTTCTATCAAGTTTTTACCGATGAAGAATTCGGTGGCGTTCATCAATGCCATTGAGGTTGTTTCAGCTCCGGATAACTTGATCAGCGATGAAGGCAGTTCGCTTTTCCCTGTAAACAGCTTTAGCGGTTTGTCCAAGTTTTCCTACCAATACGTTTACAGGCTTAACGTTGGAGGACCATTGATCAATTCAATGAATGACACGCTGGGAAGAACTTGGGAGCCTGATACGCAATTTATCAAGGACAAAAATTTGGCCAAGAGTACGTCTGCTGAGTCCAACGCCATAAAATATCCCGAAGGAATTTCACCTTTGATTGCACCAGCAACTGTGTATGCTTCTGCAGCTGAGATGGCTGATGCAGAGACAGTTCAACAAAATTTCAATATAACATGGAACTTTGATGTCGATCCAACGTTTAGCTACCTGCTTCGGCTGCATTTTTGTGATATTGTGAGCAAATCTCTGAATGATCTCTACTTCAATGTGTATGTTAATGGCAAAACGGCTATTTCAGGGTTGGATTTATCCAGTCTCACACAAGGTTTGGCCACTCCTTATTATAAGGATATTGTTGTGAATTCTACATACATGAATAATGGACTTAGTCTTCAAATCGGTCCAACGACGGAGAATACTGGTTCAAGAAATGCAATTCTGAACGGGGTGGAGGTTATGAAAATGAGCAATTCTGTTGATAGTCTGGACGGAGAATTTGGGGTTGATGGCAGCAAGGCTGGTTCATCCAGCCATGGTACAGTAGCTGCAGTCGGGTTTGCAATGATGTTTGGTGCATTTGTTGGTCTTGGAGCAATGGTTATCAAATGGCACAAGAGACCTCAAGATTGGCAAAAGAGAAACAGCTTTTCTTCTTGGTTGCTTCCTCTGCATACTGGCGACACTAGTTTCATGACAAGCAAGACCTCAATGGGCTCTCACAAAAGTGGCTTTACCTCTTCAACTCTCGGCCTAGGGCGGTACTTTTCATTTCAAGAGTTGCAGGAAGCTACTAAAAACTTTGATTCTAGTCAAATAATTGGTGTTGGAGGATTTGGAAATGTGTATCTTGGTGAGATTGATGATGGAACAAAAGTTGCTGTAAAGAGAGGGAACCCACAATCGGAACAAGGGATCACAGAATTTCAGACAGAAATTCAGATGTTATCTAAGCTTAGGCATAGGCATTTGGTATCACTTATTAGTTATTGCGATGAAAACTCAGAAATGATCCTGGTTTATGAGTACATGTCCAATGGACCTTTCAGGGATCACCTATATGGAAAAAATATTCCACCAATGACATGGAAACAAAGGCTAGAGATTTCTATTGGCGCTGCTCGTGGACTTCACTATCTTCACACTGGCACTGCACAAGGTATCATTCACCGAGATGTTAAGACTACCAACATTTTGCTTGATGATGCATTTGTTGCCAAGGTTGCAGATTTTGGGCTATCGAAAGATGCGCCTTTGGGCCAGGGTCATGTAAGTACTGCAGTGAAGGGAAGTTTCGGATATCTCGACCCTGAGTACTTCAGAAGACAGCAATTGACAGACAAATCAGATGTGTATTCATTTGGGGTTGTACTATTGGAGGTTTTGTGCGCGAGGCCTGCAATAAATCCTCAGCTTCCGAGAGAACAAGTTAACTTAGCTGAGTGGGCAATGCAATGGAAGAGAAAGGGCTTACTCGAAAAAATCATTGATCCACATCTTGCAGGAACAATCAATCCTGAATCAATGAAGAAATTTGCTGAAGCTGCAGAAAAATGCTTGGCTGAACATGGTGTAGACAGGCCCACAATGGGAGATGTACTGTGGAATTTGGAGTATGCATTGCAGCTGCAAGAAGCATTCTCACAGGGAAAAGCTGAGGAAGAATCTAACTCAGCCCCCATCGTTGCCTCACCAGCAGCTGTCGCTGCTCCCACCGCCGCTGCTTCCACCTCTGACAATCGTCCAGTGTCTATTCCAGAAGAGCACACCGGACCAGCTGAAGTTCAGGCCATTGATGACCACTCGGGGACTGCTATATTTGCCCAATTTTCAGGGCTTAATGGTAGATAAATTATAAAATTTTATTGAGAAATTGAAGATTGTGGAGTAATATACATTCAGGGTAGCACCGATGGTTTTTTCTGCTTCTTTCATACAAAAAATTTGATATAGTTAGCATTTTAAAGATTCCATGGCTAGCAATTTCTGATATGGTAAATATTCTGCAATAGTGTTGTAATGTTACAATTGTTCTCCTTCAAACTCTCTATTTTTTTACTTTCTTATTCTGGGTATTTATTTTCACGGTCACAGAAATTTGTATGAACTATGTTATGACCTATATTTTACTATTATTTATCAGTTTTGTTATTCATCTAATGTTAATTAAATATGTAAATTTGATATAAATTTTAAAAAAAATATTTTACGAGTGATAAATAATTTTAAAATTATTTCATCATAATATAATTTATTTTAAATAATTTAATAATTATTAATTGAATAATAAATTTTTATAATTTTTTAAATAATTTATAATATTATTAAAAAATTCAATTGATGAAAGTCTCGTAGTTAAAAATTTAAGATAATTTATACTTGTGTTAATAGAGAAAGAATTTTGGATAAGAAAAAAAATGCAGTCTTTAATTTTAAGTCAATATGAGTCCAAGCATTACCCTAGTTATAACTAATTAGTCAGAATACTGAAATTTAATGTTGAAATTTGCAAAGAAATCAGATAACTTGGGCTCTGATTGAATATCTTAATTATGAAGTTCCTTTTCTCGGCAGGCAAACAATATCCAAGACTTCTGACTATGAATTTGCAAAAGAAGATAGCAGTCTTGATCAAATCAAGCAAGCACGCATGCATATTGAATTGTGTGAATGGCATAGATTGAAAGATTTGGCTATTTGCATTGCCCTTTTTCTTTAATTACTTTCACTTGCTATTTGCATAAACTCGAAGAGCATAATTAAGAGCAAATTTCTTTTTATTTTACAGCCAAGTTTCCAAACTATGCCTTTTAGCTAGCAAAATTAGGTCCTATATTTTCCCAATGATGCAAATAAATTTTAATAAATAAATATGTATATGATATAATTTTTATTGTATTACTATGAAAGGTGTATATACTAATTCATAATTAAAATGAGTTAAAATCGAAATGAGTTAGAATTAGAATAAAGAATGAAAATTAAAATAAGTTATTTACTTTAGTTGTAAGAATCGAAATTAAAAATAAAAAAATTATTTAAATTTATTAAAATATTTTTAATTAATTTTTATTTTTATTATTATTGTTATATTATAATAATTATGATTATGATTATTTAAAAATTATTTTTATTAATAATTAATTATAATAATAATAATTTTGTTAATAATAATTATAAAAATCTTAATAAAAATAATACTAAATATTATATTTTTTTTTGTAAATTTAGATAATTTCATTAAAAAAAGAAAAAAATTAGAGATAAAATAAGTAATTTATTATTTTTATTTTTTATATTTTTTTAAAAAAATAGGGATAAAATAAATATTTATCATTTGAGTGAGAATAAGATAAATAATTCTAGGAATTAGAATCTCATTCTCAATGGCTTCTTGAAAATTAATTTTTTATTACTAATATATAAGACTCACATATTTAATTTCTATTCCTATCATTATTTTAGTAAATAGATATTGAATTTATTCTAATTTCAGATTTTGAATTAATAAATAAATTCAAAAAGTATTTTAAATTTATTACTTAAACTATACATATGCCTTCTTAGATAAGAAGTACTAATAATTGGAGCAATCCATGCTGAAAAGTTATCCATATTCCTTGAAGAAATGCTTTCCTAAGTTTGGTTGTCCAAATCGGAATGAAAGGAGGATTTCAACAGAATTCGAATTTCTCGCTTAAGAATGAGGAATCTGGACTCCTCTTCTATTTTTATGTTTATTTTTTAAATTTACTCTTTTAAATATTAATAATTTGATTAAAATTGACTTAATTATAATTTTAAAAAATATTAAATATTTGAAATTATAATAAATAAATAAATAAGAAGAAGAAAAATAAAAGTTAGGACAGTTTAACAACAGGAGGTATGAAAATACTAGTTTTTTTTTTTTTTAATATTATCAATAATATTTTTTTTAATGTAATAGTTTATTTACTAAAAATTTTGATTTAATAATTTCAACATATAAATTCATTTTAATATTAAAAATTATATTTTCCTTTTAACATAATGCAAGATTTATTAGAAATTTGATTTAATAATTTTAACATACTTTTATATAATATAATTATCCATAATTTTTCTATAATATCTTATTGCAAATAATTTTCATATATGAAAATAATTTTTCAATATTTAATAATTATTTAAATAAACTTATTTTTAATTTGAATTATTATTAAATATTAATTATAATATATTTTAATATTCTTGGTCTTATTTTATTACTATTGTTTGTTTCAAACAAATAAAAGAATCCAAATTCACCTTCTATTTTTTTTTTTTTCCTTATCTTCTCCCTTTTTCTTTTCTCATTCATTTTCATTCCCTCAACCAAACAAACAGACCAGAAGAGTTGAAAAATGCTATAATTAGTACTGGCAAGTAACATTATCTCTGTTATTATTAAATTAACCTTTCACAAACGGATTAGAAAGGTGGGGTGGTCCTTACTCCTTAAAAAAAATGACACACAAGTGCTTGCAAACACATCAATATGCCAAATTCATTGCATATAATTAAAAATTAGTACAAAAAGAACTAATTAATTTGACAGTTTATTCCCACTCTACATGCATACAACCTGTGAACCAAAGAATAATTAATCTAAATTATCAAGTAATTATCCACTGCTAATGAATAATTAAAGTTTTAATGTAAAGGAGAGGTGGGAAAAAATAGTTAAAAATAAAAGGTAAGTGGATGTTTTGAATGAACAAGAGAAAGAATAGATAAGGATGTGGAAATGAAAGTTAACCTAATTAATTCTTCCATTATTCGAGAGGTTCGAAATCAACCCACATTAATCTTAAATAATCTCCCATTTGACTTGAGGTGTGAATTGTTACTGTTATCTTCATCAATTAATTCGCATGAGCTTTGCGTTAATTCCTCAGTTTATATATGCATAATCTTCAAGAAAACCATAAGCTTTGATAGCCTTAACCAACTAATCAGGCTGTTTCTCTCAAACTTCATTTGTAATGGACCAAATTCAGCACGATCAAGATGAAACGATGCAGTCATTCGACATGGGTTCATTGCAGACCTGTCTTTCCTCATAATTAAGTGATTAATACTTTCTGGTTTCTCAATTTTTATCTCAGAATGACGGTGTATGTCGTCCGCTCTAATACCAATTGATGTGAATGAACTCATGAGCAGATTTTAGTTCGATTTAACAAATTATTATTGTTATGATCTTTATCAAGGAATCAATCTTCAAGCAACCTTTTACACGAATGAATTATGCACAGACATAAAAACAAGAAGCCAATCAAGCAATGAATGAAAAGAAAACACAGAAATTACATAGTTCGGCTTATAGCCTATATTCACGGATCAAACACCAGCAAGTTTTCTTCTTCAAGAACAATAATTACAAATATCAAGAGAGAATTCTTAGCACCACAGAAAACTCAAGAACTCTTCAATCTACTAACTACAGACTTGAATATCAAAATTACAAGTGACTAAATTGACCAGCCTTTACATACTCTGTTTCAAGCTTAACAGACCCGTCGAAACAGAATAACAACCAGCCTGAGAAAGCAACCAATGAAGGCTTAACACGTCATTTAAAATTTCTTAAGCTTCCCCCATAGAAGTGCTGAAAATACCCTTCAACATTTCTCCACCATGTTCAAAGACTTCTCCAATTTTGCTAACGCTGATCATACCTTCTTCATCACTTCTTAGTATCCAATGCCTACCCAATTCAAACAAAACTTGAACTTAGCAGATGACAATATCTTTGTGAGCATATCAGATGGATTAGAATCAATGTGAACTTTTTGAATTTTCACAAATCCTCTGGCAATCTCTTCTTTCACAAAGTGATGTCTTACATTTATGTGTTTGGTTCTTTCATGGAATACCTAATTTTTTGTGAAGTGAATGGCACTTTGATTATCACAGTTTATCACTACAGCTTCCTGGTGCATCAATAGTTCACTTACAATTCCTCTTAACCACAAAACTTCTTTCACAACTTCAATTATGGCAATGAATTCAACTTCTGTAAAAGATAATGCAACAATTGATTGTAGGTTTGCCTTCCAACTGACCAAACATCCATTAAGATTGAAGAAGTACCTTGAAGTATATCTTCATTTATCTTTTTCTCCTACAAAGTCAAAGTCCACAAACTCAACTATTTGTTGTTGTTGAACTTTATCCTTTCCATACATCAATCCATACTTTAGTGTACCTTTCAAGTATCTTAGTATTCACTTGACTGCACATCAGTATTCTTTACCTACATTTGACATATACCTACTTACAACACTCACAGCAAATGGTATGTCTGGCTTGGTACACATCATAGCATACATTAGACATCCTACTACCTAAGCATAAGGAATTCTGCCCATATCAACTTTGTCTTCATTAGTTATTGGACATTGAGATGTTGACAATTTAAAATGACCTACCAAGGAATTTAAACTTGTTTTAAAACCAGTATTTCGAACCTGCTTAACACCTTTTCAAGATATCTTTGCTGTGACATGAATAAAGTTCCATTCTTCTTCTTCTTTAAATCTTTATTTCAAGAATTTTCTTTGTTGTCCCTAAATCCTTCATTTCAAACTCACTGTTGAGAAAGGTCTCACTTTATCTATTTCATGTCTTCCTCTACATGCTATAAGTATATCATGAATACATAGAACTAGATAGATAACTCCACCTTATTCCAACTTCTTATAATAGACACAACTATCATATTTGCATATTTTAAAGCCATGCTTTGTTATGAATTGATCAAACCTCCTAAACTATTGCCTAGGGGACTGTTTCAAACTATATAATGACTTCTTTAGTAGACAAACATGATCCTCTTTGTCAAATTCTACAAATCCTTCTAGCTGTTGCATCAAAATAGTTTCTTCAAGTTCTCCATGTAATAAGGCTATTTTAATATCCATTTGGTCAAGTTCTAAATCTAAAACAGTTACCATTGACAACAAGGTCCTTATTAAACTATACTTTACTAAAAGTGAGAAGATTTCATTATAGTCTATACCTTCTTTCTATGTAAAGCCCTTTGCCACTAATCTTACTTTGTATGTAGGTAACTCACTAAATGAACTAGCCTTCTTAGTCTTGAAAATTCACTTACAGCTTACTATTATTTTGTTTTCTAGTTTAAGAACTAGAACCCAGGTTTTATTTTTTCTTAATGATTCCATTTCATCATACATTGCCTTTTTTCAATATGCACTGTTCTTATAGCACATTGCTTCTTCATAGGTTTTAGGATCATCCTGCATTGCCTTTTTCCAATGTGCACTTTTCTTATAGCACATTGCTTCTTCATAGGTTTTAGGATCATCCTACATCACTGACTCAGCAGCTATTAATGCAAATGATATCATATTTACATATGCATACCTGCTAGGTGGTTTAATGACTTTTTTTTTCTCTATCTCTTGCAAGGTTATAATCCTACAAATCACTTGATTGCATATTCGAATAATGAGGAGAATCTATGTTGGTATCATTTTCACTTTCTTTTTTGTGTTGGTAATGTTCCAACTCAAATTGAGTCCAACTCTTCTGATCATCTCTGGTTTATGAGGTATTACCTTCATTATAAAGTGCAATTTTATTGAACACAACATCCCTTGAAATGATACATTTAGATGGTCTTCCATCTAGACACAAAATCTTATAGCCCTTGACTATTTTAGGGTATCCAATAAATACCCCTTTCATTACCCTTGCATCAAGTTTTCCCTGCCTCACATATGCATAAACTTGACAACCAAACACTCTCAGATTATCATAAGTTGTAAGAACCCCATTCTAAATTTCTTCTGGAATTTTTAATCCAATTGCAGATAAAGGACTCTTATTTATAAAACAGCACGTAGTAGTAACTACCTTAGTTCAAAACTTCTTTGACAGCTTCGAATACACAAGCATGCATTTTACCTTATCCATTAAAATTTTGTTCATCCTTTCAATAAGACAATTTTACTAAGGAATGTTTACCACAATTCTATGTCTAGAAATTCCACATTTTTTAAAGGATTCTTTAAATGCATTGTTGCAGAATTCTAATCCATTATCTGTTCTCAGTCTTTTTATCTTCTTTTCAATTTAATTTTCAACTAAAACCTTCCATTCTTTGAACTTTTTAAAGATTTCATCCTTGATCTTGAGGATATAAACCCATACATTTCTTAAAAAGTCATTTATCATAATTAGAAAGTACTTTCCTTAACTAAAAGAAGGCATCTGAGCAGGCCCCCAAAGATCTGAATGAATGTAGTCTAAGGTTCCTTTTGTTCTATACCTAACTTTATTGAATTTAACTCTGCATGACTTGCCCAATACACATGTTTCACAGAACTTTAGATCACCAATCTTTACATTTTTCAGTAATCCCTATTTGCTTAATTCTTTCATGCCTCTTTCACTCATATGTCTAAGTCTAAAATGACACAACTTGATTTCATCAATATCTGTTTAAGTAACTATAAAGGCCATACCATCCATAGAAGATCCCAAGAGTATATATAAATCATTCTATTTAATCCCTTTCATAACTATCATTGAGCTTTTAGTTATCATGAGACTACCTTTATCTACTTTAAAGCTACAACCCGAAGTAGCTAACATGCCTAAGAAAATCAAATTCCTCTTTAAATCAGGCACATGTCTCATCTATTGTAAAGTTCTAATCACCCCATCATGCATTTTAATTCTTACATCTCTTATTCCTACAACTGAATATGCCATATTATTGCCCAACAATATCTTTCCCCCATTCATTTCAAAATATGTTGTAAATGCATTTTTGAAGGGACTTATATGAAAAGAACAACTAGAATCAAGTACCCACTGACTTTCTGTTTTATTCTCTGAAGTAATAAGAAAATTGGTACTCTCATAACCTCTTTCTGAAGATTCAAAATTTGAAGTTGACCTTGATGCTACTACAACATTGCTTTGTTTTTCCTTCACTTCCTTGCCCTTGTTCTTTTTTTCCGAGCAATCTCTTTTAAAGTGCCCCTCCTTACTGCACTAAAAACACCTCTTTTTCTTGTTCTTTGATCTTGATCTACTAGTGTTGGGTTTTTTTTCTTCCTTCTTTTCACTTTTACCCCTGACAGTAAGTCCTTGACCATTATCCAATTCTTTTTCCTCTATTTTCTGCAATTATTTTGTATTCAATGCTGACTTCACATCCTCCATCGAAAAAGTCTCCCTTCCAAACAAGAGTGTATTTATAAAATGCTCATAAGAGCTTGACAAAGATCTAAGCAACATCAATGCTTGATCTTCATCCTCAATCTTGATGTTAATACTCTCAATATCTGAAATGATCTTGTTGTAATTATCAAGGTAGTCTTGCATCGAGGTTCCAAGCTGCATTGTAAAGTTATACAACTGTATCTTCCTGTAGAGACTATTAACAAGAGATCTTGTCATAAACATGCTTTCCAATTTAAGCCATAAAGAGTTAACATCACCTTGTTTTGACACCTTTCTTAACACTCCATGTCCAAGACTTAGAATAATTACATTATGCGCCCTCTTCACTATATCCTTCTTTTTTTTTTCAGATAAAGATGTAGACATATTCGTTTCACTTTCTAGGGCTTCTTTAAGACCTTAATGGACGAGGAAAGCTCTCATCTTCAATCTCCAAAGGTTAAAATTCGTTTCTGCAGTAAGTTTTTCAATTTCAAACTTAGTGGCTGCCATGATCTCTTCAAGAACAGAGCTCTGATACCAGTTTGTTATGATCTTTATCAAGGAATCAATCTTCAAACAACCTTTTTATACGAATGAATTACACACAGACATGAAAACAAGAAGCCAATCAAGCAATGAATGAAAAGAAAACATAGAAATTACGTGTTTCGGCTTATAGCCTACATCTACGGATCAAACACCAACAAGCTTTCTTCTTCAAAAACAATTATTACAAATGTCAAGAGAGAATTCTTAATATCATAGAAAACTCAAGAACTCTTCAATCTACTAACTACAGACTTAAATATCAAGATTACAAGTAACTAAATTAATCAGCCTTTATATACTCTATTTCAAGCGTAACAGACCCGTCGAAATAGAATAACAACCAGTCAGAGAAAGCAACCAATGAAGACTTAACATGTCATTTAAAATTTCTTAAACTTCCCCCAAAAAAGTGCTGAGAACACCCTTCAACATTTATCTTTATTGCATTAGCAGGAAATGATTGTTGAGGTATTATTAAGGAAAAGCAAGGTCATCTACGTGCATGGGAGATGTTCATTGCCACCTAGAAGATTTGAAGAAACAAGAACATCTGGATGCAAAGACAAGGAAGCTGAAATATTCGAACAGGAATTAAGAGATGGTGCTAAATAATAATAATGATAATAATAATAATAATATTCCTCCATATCCATGTCCAAGAGTTTCAAGTAGCACACAGTGTGCAACACCTCACGTAGTGTAACTAATTATTCCTTCTGTTTTATAATTTTGGTAATGGTTGTATTTACCAATGTTCATTGGTTCAAAACTTATCCGAAATTATAGAAGCATGATAGGATATTATTTATAAATTTTACTTTCATGCTTTCAGTAGACTACTGGCTTTTTTATTAGTAATGCGTCAGTAACCTACATGTCTTGGATACGATAAACTGACAGACGACTTGTCGGTAATAACATGCCTGAGAACAAAATACGATGTTCCTCTCTTTTCCCTTTTAGTAAAGCCAATAGCAGAATGTAGAGCGAATGTAGAGAATTTAAGCAAACAAGATTGCTCTTTGGTATGATAATTAAGAGGGGTTATTATGGACAATCAAGTTAAATCACTCTCAGTCTCATTCTCAAAAATCTAGGAAAGTGTTGCTAGTAACATTACGGTCTCACTGAGTAATTTAATGGTATAAAATTAAATTACCATTTAATTAATGGAGACAAAAGGGTAATGGAGACTACAATATCCCAACTCTCAGATGACAGTGTGACCTAATAATTAACAAATATCAGACACCAAAAGAATTACCATTTCTCTCTCTAATGGTATAAAATTAGGGAGTGAGTGATCCTCCATAGTCAGGCTGAATCAACTTTGCAACCTTTTTCTTCTTGTTGGTCACTGATTCCCAGTCATCCAACATGACTAAGTCGTCGTCGTCTTCATCATCAAGCCTTTCCACAGCCATGTGATTTCTAGTTTCATCAGCAGCTGCATTTGGAACATCAGGAATGGCGGTTTTAGAAACTTCAGACAGTTTCCTTTTCTTCCCAGAAGGCTCTGAAATTTCCTCCATTTTGCCGTCTTTTTGACCCTCTGCTGGCTCTGTTTGCAATGCATCTGATGCGCTCCCACCATTGCCAATTGACTTCTTATTATCCTTCTCTGCAGCAGGAGCTTGTGTCCATCCAGAGAGAACCATTCCATCAGGTTCCTTTTCCTTGTCAAATTCCTCCCTGTTAAAATTCAGAGATTAAAAACAATAAAGTTGACAATCAAATATGACCAAGGAATATTTGAATTTCCCCTGTATACTTTAGGCAAAACGGCGACAAGATCCAATATTGATCACAATCTAACAGACGAACACATATTTCATGAAGCTGGGGACCATTTGTCTCAGGAATCAAAGCACACAATACTTGACAAAACAGAGACTGATCCTTTGGAAAATCATTTGATGTGGAATGTCCAGATAAATCTACTTTCATCCTACCTTTTTAAATTAAATAATTGATGTAAAAAATTAAAGTTCTGTTGTCCAAGACGTATATTTGCACGTCCAACTACTACTCTCAAGACAGGCCTGATCCCTCACATACCATCAGAACAACCAACATAACCTAGAAAGACAAGTCCTAAATCAGAAGATCAAGAAAATAAATTAACCTTACAAAAACACAGAGGAACCCGAACCCCAAATATCAAATATTGAAGCACAGGATGACTCATGAGTGCTACGAGCAATCTTTAGCCACTGTACCAAAGGCCCTCCAACAACTTGTTCAAATTGAAGGCACAGTAAGAAAAATAATGAATGAGGCCATGAGAGATCACGAAAAATCAATGCACTTTGTACAGCCTTCAGCCTACTGTAAGCAAGAGAACACCCTCCCACCAAAACAAAAAATGGAAATAAAGAACCAGCAGTGTGCAAAAACCATCAGCAAACACTACATACTTTTTGAAACTTTGACATTCAACATTATTAAAAGAACAACGAACCTATGTCTGATATTGATCCTGCAAGTCAACTCCTGTTGAAGATCCTCCGCAATGAGCATTGTCCCACCAGTAATGGGGGAAGGAAGCTCAGATAGCACCTACGGCAAGGGAGAAAAATTAAATCTCAAAACTGAAAGGAGAAAAAAGACAGAGCAACACAATATCTGCATAATCGCAAGAACTACACATAAGGATTAAAAATTAGAAAATAAAGTTATGAAACAAAGAAAAACACCTAAATTTCACCATGATAAGCTTTTATCTGAGGCAAAGCAAGAATTTACCTTCTCAAGGTTTGCAGCATAATTTGCCACCTCATCTTCATCAAGATCATCACCAACTTCATAAAGTAGGTTTGATCCATGCATAATTAATGGAAAATTCATGCCAAGCTTGGCCTTAACTATCTTTTCAACAAAATCCCGCAACTTTGAGCGATGAGTATTAACCTCAAGTGATAGTGGAGTCTGTTATCAAAAGCAGATTACCATCATGACTTAAATTAAAAACAAAAGAAAGTCCACAAAATGTTGAACATGATTAAATTATACCTCAGAGCAGACGTAGCAGGACTTGTTCGGTTCATAAGGTTCCACCGGCATGAGGAGCATCTTTTTGGTGATATGCTCTAGACAGTATGTCATCCTGCACAGAAAATTAAAATCAGGTTTCAGCACATTCAGCATTTGCCAATCAAAAGTATAGGCACAAGTGCCTATAGATACAAAAAAACAGAATGCAGTAAAATAAAATAGAGAAACAGGCCACAGAAAGCAACAAGAAAAATCTTCATATACTTGAAACAAGTGAAACAGCAGCAACAGTTATACATCTTTACCATCTTACAACAGCACAATAAATAAAGATGGAAGCAGATCATAAGTCACCAACTGAACCAAAAATTAATACAGATAAAAAGTAATTGAGCCACACCGATAGTTATCAGTATCCTTTAGCAGCACCTTGATTGCTTCAATTACTATCAACCCAGCTATAACAGCATTTGTTGTTGCAACAGCATGTACAATGTTCCCAGCAATACCTTTGGCTTCAAAGAGGCTATGCAAAGGAATACCAAAAGAAGCAGCCCGAATATTTGCAGCAGCAGTAACAAATTCCACAGCTAACTGGTCATCTTTATCAAAACTTAGACTCCCTATCTCCTGCTCATAATATGATAAATACAACATTCAGTTTTCCAATGGAAGTAGGAAAAATAATTGTCAAGAAATTCAAACGCTTGGCCAAATATGCATTTAGAAGCAAGAGATCAAGACAAACCTGTTTTCTCTTAACAAAAAATAGTTTCAAAGCCTCAAGAAAAACTCTTGAACTTTCCATAAGAGTCCATGTTTCCTGTGGATTCTTCAGGCCCAAAGTTGCCATGGCAGATACTGACAGAGTGTCAGCTGCACAACCTTTATCCACATTCCCATTCTGCTTGGTCAGCTCTTCGGGCAGGACATCCGCGCCATATATGGGCCTTGGTCTAGTCCGGTTTTTCCAAGTCTCTTCATTAGACAAAGCTACTTCAATGTTATAGCCAAACACATGATCATATATTCTCCTTCCATATGAGTCAATGTCTTCATCTTTTCTTCTCTCAAACACATCTTCAGCATGTTCTGACGAACTAGCAGCACCACTAGAACGGACATTCAGATCATTTTCTTGATTCTTGTCTCCAAACAACTTTGTAAAAAGTAGGTCTTTGGCCCATACAATACAATGCACAAACTGAAAATTCAGGTCAAACACAATTGCCACATAAACATCATCAACATCCAAGCACAATCTGTGCAAATTTTGGCAAATAAGTAGTAAATTATCTTAAAGCAATTCAAGGTAACACCTTGATTTCCTTTCTGTGTATAGATATAATTTTTGCATGCTTTTAGGCCGGTGAAAATTGGAAGTATCTTCTTTTTAGGATTTAGATGATGCTCCTCTTTTTCATTCTTGATTTCAATTTTTCCGTTCTTTGTTCCTCTGAATTCAGACTTTTGTTTCGTCGCATTGTATCACATTCCGCCTTCTATTCTTAGTATCATCAAGTTTTTGCTTTAAATGAGAATCGCTACTAATGAGTAGGTGTAGTACAAATAATAACATTCTAGTTGATAATAAGTCATAGCCAATCAAAGGGTCACAAAACCAATCTTGACAATCTAGCAAAAAAGAAACACTTACCTTTGATGGAGTGCTAGTTATCGTACACACAGGATAGGTTTTTGGAGCAGGTTTAGGCTGACACTCATAGCATTCTGTTTTCCCCTTTACATGCACTGTGACCTGCTTCCAAAAATATGGTAATAGCCAAGAATCATGATCATGATCATAAGAAACATCAAATAAATCAACATAAGACGATCAACCACACAAACAAATATGCGGACAGACAGATGGACACCAAGATAGATGAGTGCAATATTAGGAAGTAAGAAACACAAACAGATTCTATTGTAATAAATTTGGTAAGATTCAATGGTTTAAACAATCAAGAGGCAAGATATTATAAAATAAAAGAATGTCTACCCGTATGTCAGAATAATCATTAGAAGTTCACAACAAAACACATTATATTGGATGCCCAGCTGCTTTGAAATTGATAACAATTTTATAACACTTTCAAGATTCCATGATATTGTCAATGACACATGCATCAGCACCACAGGTACAAAAGCATTTAAGATTAATTAGATATGGAAAAGAGTTCATGACAAAAAGTGTCACCAGCTTCCAGGTTCTCTCAAAGTCACTCAACACAAAGCTATAGGCAGCCGCAGGATGACTTACAAAAGAGTGAAAAAGCTGTTGACCATAATAACAATTCTTCCTTTAGCATGGATGAAAATAAAATACTTCTACAAGATCCTCTGTAAAAGCAAATAAACTGTCTGCAATAAAGCCAAAAATAAGATCTATAAAAGCATTTCAGACACTAATTCAAAGCCATGAAGATTATTTTGGTAAACTTTCCACACACTATGTTACATCAAGTACACAACTGAAAACATCCATCAGCTAACATAAAGACCTTATGTGTACAAATATCAATTTACCACTTATTAATCAAAATATTGTGGAAGCACAAGCGGATTTACAACTTGAGACAGCACCACACCTGCAATACTCCTATTTTCCTAAGGCAATTAAAAAAATAAAATGAAAAAGCATGCAGGATATTGGTAGGACAAAATAAGCAGCCTGTACCCAATCTGGTTGTCCACCGTCTGTATTCTGTATGTTCTAGAACAACTTTAGGTTATCAAAAGCCAGGAGGTTGACAATCTTATCATGCAACACTCAATTGAATTAAATTCACAATTCAAGGATCAGGGAAAAAAAAAATTGCACAAACTGCATAATAAATTCAGTCTATATAAAACTTTTTTGAGGATAAAAAGATTGTCGCCAAAAGACTGAAGTACATCAAATTACCTGTCCCAGGAACCCAGTAGTCCCACTCTCAACCAAAGGGACATCAGCTGCCAAGCAAAGGCGGTTCACATGTCGCCTAGCATCTAAATTGTCTAGTCCATTCAGAACAACATTAAATTGTTTAAAGAATTCCACATTGAACTCAGGATCCTTGACATTTGCATGGTGTGCCACGATACTCATGTGAGGTCTAAAATTTAAGACAGCATCTCGAGCAACCTGGTTGAAACATTGATGAGAGAAAAATACCTACAACCTATTAAAACAAAAAAAAAAAAAAAAAAAAAAAAAAAAAAAAAAAAAAAAAAAGAGAGAGAGGCCCCCCAAACCATAGAAGCAAAGATTCTCAATCATGTGTTTACCTTGGCCTTAGACTGCCCAACATGTGACTGACGAAATAAAAATTGTCTATTCAGGTTACTAACTTCTATGGTGTCCATGTCAATCTGCAAATACGTAATTATACTGAAAATTACTATAACTAACAATAAACTACAGCAGCATGAGATGCAAAAACCAAAGAAATTTCAGCAAATTTAGCCAAAAAACTTGGTAGTCTAATGGAACACAAGAGATACAGAAAATGATATTACTGATAATAGCAAATAAACCTGAAAAAGTATGTAGTCTAATGGAACACAAGACATAGAGACCATGATATGTACTGATGATAGCAAATAAATAATACAAATTTAACCCATAAAAGGGTATCATGCATTCCACTTATCAAAGGAAGAGAGAATCCAAAAAAAAAATTGGCAAGAGGAAAAGGATAACTCATCAAAACCGCCGCCACTTCCTCCTACTCTCTTACCACTCATTTAGAATGCATACCACCTACTAATGCAAGTAACTCATCAAAACTAATTCAGCCACATCCGCCAGCTGCAGACACACCTTGAGGCCTACATAACTACTGTCAACTAACCACTAACACTGGACCATCACTTCTGAGGACCATTTACGACCACCAATCACCATCCATTGCTACATCAAGACCACGCTTCAGAGCCAGACTCAGACGATATATAACAACCAACAGAATTAGTAAGTTATCATCTCCACCACCACCATCTATTGCTATTCCCTATGGATCATGCCCTTCCACCGGCCTTAACATTTACAATTAACCATACAACTAAAAACTAACAACCAACTACTAATACACCAAAACCACGACAACCCCAACAGTAAAACTACAGCCACTGCCAACTCCTGCATCCCATCACCAACCGTACCATTCAATAACATCCCATTATTAACATCACTTTTCTATCATACCTTTATCAGTGCAATCTTCATCATCATCATCACCACCAACTTTAAAAAGTAGCACACTACTACCAACTTATAAGTTATAACCAACCTAATTCTCACAAAAAAAAATAGTAAACAGTCACACAGACACCATAATCAGTTTTATGCCATCCATAGAAGTCCCATCCTTTAAAAATTATCTATCCAAACATATAAACTTTTAACAGCGAGATAACCACAATTCAAATACTATTAGCAACCACTAACAATGTTGCAGCAAACGAAACTACAACCAAACAAATAAGAATTATACACAATCACACAATTCTCAAACCCTAGTAAACTTGTAGTGGAAAAAAAATGAACAAATTGCTTCAAAAATGAATTAAGTACTAACAATATGAACGTCTTGAAAGCCGGAGAGAACGAGAGTCTTGAGCAGCTCGCAACCGATACCACCTGCTCCAACCATAAGCACTTTCGCGCCCTAAAAGTAATTAAGAAGAAAAATGCAAAACAAAACTCCTAAATTGAACCTCAATTAAAGTAAAAGCAAAACTGGGTTTTTCAGGGTTTCCCTTTCCTCTGTACCTCTATTGCCGATACCTGTTGCTCTGACGCCATTGCTATTGAGTAGTCGAGCTACCGAAGTTTGCTATCGGGACTCGAGCTTACGGAAGAAACTTCGAGGAAAGAGAGAGCGGTGAATTAGAATTAGAATTAGAATCAGAAGAATTTTCGTTAGTTTTAAGACAGATATATATATATATATATATGACATTGGAAAATGTGCAGGGATTGTGACGAATCGAACACGGGACGTGAAATGTCGTGCAAAAATCTTTCGGGTCGTGAAGAAGAAGGGTTGGCTAAGAATAGAGAAAAATGTAAAAGGGATATTTTCATTTACCTTCCCTGAAATTTAATACAATCATATATAAATGTAATATTTTTTAAAATTAACTTAAAATAACCTCAACAGGGAAATATTATCGTTATAGCTGACTGTCAGTTGACTAACAACGAGGGGTATTTTTGTCATTTTGTATTTATTCTTGGGAAAAACAAAACTTTGCATTTTCTTCAACCCTAAAACACCCACCTCACAAAATTGTTCAAAAACACGAAGCCGTCGAAAAGCACAACAAAATCAATAAACACAAATTAAAAGCCAAAGCTTTGCTTATTGGTTTAACACGTTCGTCAGCTTTTGTTTTTATCTTTTGCATGCATAGAAGGAAAGCATTGGCTAGAAGAAACAAATGGGCAATCTCCAAACCAGTCCCACAACTTCCCTTCAAGATGGAGAAATCAGGACGGTTCTCTTTCGAGACCGAGTCAGGTACATCACGGTGGCAGACATCTAGGAACCAACCTCAGCTCCAATGATCATGTGTTCCAAACCATTGATGGATCTGACCTTGTATATTGACTATGAATTGGACGCTGAAATGATAGGATTTTACTTGGAGAAGAAATTTTAGAGTAAGTTAGGCTGAATTTCGGGAAATAGTAAAAAATTGAATAAATAAAAGCATTATTTAATTAATAAAAAAATGAAAAGAATGGAAACAGAGATAATTAACGAAAGCAAAGAGCAAGGCGACTACAGTGTGTGAAAACCGAACATGGAGGCGTTGAAACAATGCGAGAATCTTGGCTGCTCCCAACACTTCACACACCGACTGACCTCTTCCTCGCTTGTTTGTGTAAATCTTATTCTATAATATATTTCTTTTACATGACCGCATTTGTTAAAAATGGTGCCAGTGACGTCTTATTTATTCTTTATTTTTTTTCTTCTTCTGTATAGGCTTGATTGAAACTATGCAAGAATCTTGGTTGCTTGATTGAGGAATTTCTTAACTTGAAAAATTGAAAAAAGAAAAACTAAGAAGATTCAATCATAAAAGCAAAGTACACTCGTCCACCAGAACCAGTGAGCATCTGGAAAGAAAATTGGGAAGAAATTGTAGTTGTTATTATTTTTTTATGTTGTTGTTGTTGTTACTATTAAAAGCTTCATTTTCAACAGGTGGTGTTGCCCCAAAGCCGCCACCAGAAACCCTCCGTTCTTCTTCTTCTTCTTCTTCCGCCGTTCGCATTAAAAATGTTTAGACACGAGTGTGTTTGAGTTGTTGCTGGTCACATTTTGTATTGATTTTGCCTCTTTGTTTGAGGAGAGAAAGTGAGCGCGGAAAAGAAAGAAAGGTAAATTTTTTTTTTTTTTTTACCTTGGGTAATCTAAATATAAAACCCCTTCACCGTTAATCTATTAATAATTAAATATAATAATTTTACTGTTAAAAATGCTTTGGTTAGTCTTGTGATTCCACCAAATCCGAATATAAAATAATTAGTTTTACGATTACTGCAAGAATAAATTACGAAGTACACATTCGAAACGACGTGTTCGCGGATCACTTTTTAAGATTTTCAAATTTTTTATTTAAATATTATATTATATTTTATAATTTTTTGACACAACAAAATTTTTATTATTGAAAATATGTAAAAAAAAAAGTTCCTATATTTTAAATTTAAATAAATTAATAAATAACCATATTTTTCCATATAATTACGTAACATTATCTCCTTCTTTTGTTCTGCACCATCTGATCATCATTTATTCTATTTGATCAATTTGGCCCCTTTTTGCCTGCATTATGATTGTATGCCATGCCACGCGTCCCCCAAAGTGACCAAATCCTATTGACTGATAAATACAATAATATAATTCTCTGTTTTGGGTGCTGGATGTTGGCCTGTTCAATTTCATTCGCATCCCTTCACCTTACTTTATTTACACTCTCAGCGTTAGATATCTTTTTATTAAAAATTATCTCACTTCATATCTCATATATCATCATCTTCTTCTTCTTCTTCTTCTTCTTCTTCTTGTCAGCTTGCAGAATTAACTAGTTTAACTAGAGTAAAATACTCACAAGAAGTGGAATCAAAGTCATTCTTTCCTGGCACCACCAGGCCAATTGCTTAAGTGGCTCCACAGCTTTTTTTTTTTTTTTCATTTGTATATATGTTTTTTAAAATATATTGTTATTAATTTATCATTATTAATATACTTAGTTAAGTGCTTAACAGTTAACCAAGTGGATAAGACCCTTCTAAAATAGTAGTGATATTTTGAGTTATTGTACCGAATTCATATTATATTATATTTTTATCTCTTAAGAGAGGATAACTTCAACTTAATTTATTTAATAATTATATTAATAAATAAAAATTTTAATTCAATATAATTATTAAATAATAAAATAAATTATAATCTTGTCATTTATTTAATATATTTTTATTAATATTTTAATAATTTATAATGATAATTATTTTTTAATTACTAATCAATTTTATTTCAAATATAATTAAAGATCTTTAAAAATAAATAAATATATTACAAATATTTTAAAATAAAAAATTAAAAAATAAATTTATTAAATCATAAATAAATTAGCATAATATAATTATTTAATAGATCATAACTTTTCTATTCGATAATTTAATAAACTGCTGTTATTTGTGTTGTTTTGTGTTTTTGTTGCTGGCAAACTCCATGATATGATACAATCTATTAGTATCCAATATATTTTATTAAGCCTAACTTTTATTTCTATTAAATTTGTGTATAGTGTTTTCATTTTAATCTTACTAATTTAACCACTTTACTTTAGCCCTGCTATTTGGAAAAAATTTTGATGCCTTATTAGTTAATTTCCTTGCTAGAAATACTATCGCCTTTGATTTTGCTTTTGCTTTTGCTTTTTAGTAAATATAGGTCAAAAAGGGCAATAGAACTCACATATCTGATTCCAGGAGTGCCATATAAAAGAATCAAGCGACAAAAATGGTGTTAAGTTGTGTGAGGATGATTTTATTGTGAGTATAGAAACTAAAATTATTGTTTAGAAATAATTGCGATAATTTAAATAGTTCAAGAAAACTTTTCTCTTGTCATTGTTGTTTGTTATCAAATTTAAATCAATAAAAAAGTTTCACAAACTCTTTTAATTTTCACTTGATGGTAATTAATAAGAAAAATGAGTTTGAGAACTATTTATTATATATTCTCCTCTTTATATAAATTTTTTCATAAAAAATTGTATAAGAGTTATCAAACATGAACCATGGTAGTTTTTACTTTTAAATAGCAAGTTTTAGAATTGTGAAGAAGAAAAAAAAGTGAAAAGTTTAATGATCGTCATGGGAATTATGAGTCAATTTTAGTGATTACTACCACAAATATTATTGTTACTACTTACTTTTTCTCACTTGGTCCATAATATCCATAAATTTTCATAATTAAAAAATAAATACATGAATCATAGTAATAGGTTATCTAAGTTGATAACTTTTCTTCTGTGTATTATAATATATTATGTTTATTACATGCCTTTCTATACGTATAAACTTATAAATAAACTTTCTGTTTATTAATTGTTCTCCTTAACAACTTTAACTTAATGAATAAATCTTATATTTATTCTAAATCTAATCATAAATAATTTTTCGCTTTCATAAATGTATACACCATAATAAGAAAATATCATATAAATAGAGTTTCATTAATATCAATATGTATAAATTTACATAATAGAACCAAGTCCCATATGAACTGTATGACCCGTAAACTTTGATGATGGCATGTTTTTTGTTAAAAAACTACAATCATCAATTCAATGCTAATATACTTAATGACCATTTTATTCTCTTTAATACATTCCCTAATGGCTAAGTACTTAATATCAATGTATTTACTTTGACTCCTATTTTTATTGTTCTTAGTCAAAAACACAGCAGCTGAATTGTCATAATATATCATCAATAACCTGAAAATTGAATTCATAAGTTTAAACCTAAATATAAAACTCTTTAACCATATTCCATAGAAACTAGCCTCAAAACACGAGATGAACTCAACTTTCATAATGAAAGTAGCAATTAGTGGCTACTTAGCGCTTTTCCAAGATATGGCTCCGCCAGTTAATATAAAAATGTATGCAGATATTGATTTTCTAGAATCATCACAGTCAGCGAAGTCAGAATCTGAGTTATCAACCACTTTCAAATTGTTGGTTTGTCTATATATAAGCATGTAATTTTTGGTTTCTTAAAGGTACCTCAAAATTTTGTTTGTAACTTTTCAACGATTCATACCTGAGTTACTCTGATATCATCCCAACATTTCAACTATGAAAGTTATATCAAGTTTTGTGCAGGCTTGAACATATATAATCCTTCCAACGGCTGAAACATATGAAATGTTATTCTTTTGTTCATTTTCGAAATTATTTCTAGGGTATTGATTTAAATTGAACTTATCTCTCTTAACAATTAATGTTATATTTAAAGAATAACATTTTATCTAAAATTTTTTTAGAATTTTTTTAATATAAATTTTCTGACATAAATATAAAATACACCGATGCATGTCTCTATGTATTTTAATACCAATGATATAAGATGTTTCACTCATATCTTTCATATCAAAATTTAAAAAAAAAAAAATTGTTTCATCTCATGTAGAAACCTTTTATCATTAGTCGCAAGTAGTATATTATTTACATATAGAATAAAAAAATAAATTTTACTCACACTAACCTTTTGGTATATACGTTGATTTATGATATTCACTTCAAAATTAAATAAAATAATAATTTCATGAAATTTTAAATACAACTGCTTGAAGACTTATTTCGATCCATATATAAATTTCTTAAACTTACAAACCAAATACTAAGCATCACTGGAAGAGAATCTTTCATATTGTTTCATATAAACCTCTTCTTCTAGATTTCTATTAAGAAATACTACTTTTATATTCATTTGATGTAACTATATATCAAAATGAGCTACTAATACTATAATCACACGGAAAGAATTTTTTTTTAGACACAGGAGAAAATATTTTTGTATAATTGACTCTTTTTTTTTTTAAGTGAAACTTTTGACAATAAGTATAACCTTATATCTCTCAATATTGCTTGATGAATATTTTTTAGTTTTAAAGATTCATTTACACTCTATAGGTTTAAACCTTTTAGACAACTTAATAAAATCTCAAACTTTATTCGTTGCCATAGAATTTATCTTATTTTTCATGGTATCATACTATAAATTAGATTGTTGACAACTCATAGTTTGTGAAAATATTTTTGAATCATTTAAGTCTTTAATATTGTAATTTGACTCTTATAAATACATAATATAATCACTAAAAATTGGTGATCTTTTTACTTTAGTAGATCTTCTTAATATTATTTCAATATTTTCCTACGAAATATGTTGTACAACTAATTATTTACCAATATGATCTACTAAAATATCTCTAGTTTATGAAATTTGATTATCATTTGATTGAATATCAACCATTATTTAATCAACATCCATTTGTACTAAAAAAATATTATTGATAATAATCACTTTGATAACTAAAGTTGACAGTTCTAAATGATCATTCTCAAAAATTGTATTCTGAAATTGATCATTTCTAATCAAGTAATTCTCCAAAAATTTAGTATTTCTTGATTTTACAAACTTAATGTGATATGATGGATAATAAAATACGTATCCTTTAAATTTTTTTGAATATTTAATAAAATATCCACTAATGGTTCTAGTATCCAATTTATTCTCTTATTGATTGTAAATTCTTGTTTTAAAAAGACAACTCTAAATACGTATATGTTCTAAACTTAGTTTTTAACCTTTCAATAATTCAAATAGCATTTTAGTAATTGTTTTAGTTAGAACCCGATTTAATATGTATACAATTATCTTAAAAGTTTTTATTCACAAGAACTTAGAAAGTTTGGATTTATTAAGAATACTCTACACCATATTCAACAATATTTAATTTCTTCTTTTTATTGCACTATTCTAGTCTAAAGAATTAGGTATAGTATATTGGGTAACAATCTCACGCTATTGAAGAAATCTCACAAATGATTCAGGTGTTTATCTATCCTCTATGTATCTATCATAATAGTCACCACTTCTATCAAACTTCACGATATTTATTTACTTACCGTATTATTTTTTTACCTTAATTTTGAATATTTTAAAAGTATTTAATTCTTCATATTTAGTAACTAATAAATAAATATACATAAATCGTAAATAATTATCAATAAAAGTATTAAAATACTTGTGACCATATGAATTTATATTAAGATTACAAATGTTTATATGTGTGACTTCTAATAAATTTGAACTCCTCTTTGGATTTTTTTTAACTTATTGGTATGTTTACCTTTTATACAGTTCATACAAGTCTCAAAATCGATAAAATCTAAAACACTAAATACTTTATCATTTACTAACATTTTGATTTTTTCTATGAAAATATATCATAATCTCCGATGCCACAATATAGAAAAATTTTCATTCATATCATTTTTTTATATACCAATATGAGTATGTATTATATTATAACAAACATTATTTTATAAATAAATATAAAAATTATCAGATAATATGCCATTTTTAACAAGTTTATATTTATAAAAATTTTTGTAAAAAAATCTAAAAAATTAAAGGAATATCTATAGAGTACAAATGTGGAAATATAAACTGAATTTTTAGAAAAATTAGAAATACAAAAGGTCTTTTCCAAATTCATTATAAAATAATTATTAAGAACTAAACTACATATCCCAATAGTCTTTACAACTAAACTTATCTTATTTTCAAAATAAATAAAATATTCAACTCCCACTAATTTCCTTAAGTTTTGTAAGCCCTACAAAATATTTGTAATGTGGACTGTAAAACTAGAATCAATCTACTATGTGTTATAATAAATTTCAATCATATTATATTCATAATTTATAAGAGAAAAAAAAAATGCCTTTTTTTGTAAGTCATTGCTAAAACTTAATACAATCTTTTTTTTTATATATCCCTTTTTCTCATAAAAGAAACATTTGAATTCTTTCTTTATTTTAGCTTGGACAGATATTTTACTTTTTTCTTTCTTCTTAATCTTTTCTTTTATTACCAGATATATATTTTGAAGATTTACTCACATCTCTGCAATCAACCTCCATCCTTCTTAAACACACAAGATCATCAATTTATTAATAAACCATTTATCTTTATGTGTATTATAAGAAATTTTGAAAGGTCAATTTTGTTAACAAAGTGAATTCAAAATATAATGGACAAGGAAAAATTCAAACATTGTCACATCCAAAATTTTTAATTAAACCGCAATATCTCTTATTTTCATAATATGCTCTCGCACAGCAATAATGGTAGTAAGTTTCATGGAAAAATAAATTGTATAATAAGGGTATTAGTTAATACTTTATCTGATGACTCAAACTGTTTATCAATAGCCTTCATCAAAGCACAGACATTATCATGTTGAGTGATTAAATCACATATACTAGTTAAAATTTTAGTATTTATGAACATTACATTGAGGCAGTTAGACTACTCCCAATGTTTATAAAGTTTAATTTGTGTCAGAATACTAACATCAGTAATAGGTAGTGGTTCATCTTTTTGTATAACAATTTATATCCTACTATTCTAAATATAATAATACTTTTTCTTTTCATATCTTATAATTATCTTCTACCAATTCAGAAACATTCAAGTTGATATTAGATATATTTGTAAGTTATGATGCTACAAAAATACATACTCATAATAAATTTTATTGAGGTTTAAACATTATCATATTTTATTAATATAAAATATACATAAAATATAAATCACATTATATAAAATATTACATGTAAACTAAGTATTTTATTCAAATAGATTTGTATATTTTAATGATAAAATTATTATATTATATCTAATTTCTTAACTCTTGTGGGTAAATTAAGAAAAATAATATAATATTTTATCTTAATTAATTATATAAACGTAATAAAAATTTCTATGTGATAAAATTTATCATATCTAATATGATTAATTACAATTAATATCTTAAATTATATGTAATCCTAATTTAATATAAAATTTTATTTAATTTATAGATATTATGGTTACTCCTTAATATATTAAATTTTTATAGATCACTAAAACATTTTAATGAATATATTTTAATATTTATGCCTTATAAAAATTTTCTTTAAAATATTTCTGTATTTATTATGCAGGTAATAAAGAGTAATATATTTAGTTAATAATCATATTAGGTTAATTTTCAAGAAAGATTGGAAAGATCACAAACGATCCCACTTAAAACCCAACCTCCTTAACTAAAATTTTTTCAAATATGTAATTAGAAATAAATAAAATACTATAACTATACCTAACACCAATACTCATTATGCCATTTTAACATTTGCTTAAATTTTATATATTCTTTTAATGAATTTATGTACTAACTACTATTTTTATAATGTATGCGTAAAACGAAAATACAAAAATCAAATAAACTATACTATTGCATATATAAAATATAAATTATATGCTTTAAAATAAATAATTAAAATTAAAACTTAACTATATATATAACATAACATAAATAATATACATAAATTTAAACATTTAAATTGAATTTAAATTTGTATATAATAAATTTAAATAATATGCACAATTAAAACTATTTAATTTCAATTTAAAATTAAATTGTACATAAAACATGTATTTAGACCAATATCATAATAAACAAAAATAGATTTTTTTTGGACTAAATTATATAATATAATTTAATATTGTGAAAACATAACAAAATAATATTAAATTTTTAAAATTGTCAAATAATGCATTAGACAACACGTGAACAATCAACCTAGCAATTAAGAAATAAGTGTGTAACCTAAAAGTCATGGGTTCAATTCTTGATATTTCATATTATCATACATTTAATTTTAAAATTGAAAACGATTAAAACTTAATAAATATGTCTTTATAATACAAAAGTGGCATGTGGCTCAGTACTTGGGCTTCTATAATAAAAGTTTGGGCTTGAGTTTGAATCCAACCCTTGCAATTTATTTTACAAATAATAAAGAAACTATATGACATGTCATCCATATAATTCAAAAGAAACTGACATGTCATTTACTGGTAGGAGTTTTCTTCAAATAATGAGGAAATTATATGATATATCATCCATATAATTCAAAAGAAACTGACAGGTCATTCACTAGTAAGAGTCTTTTTTAACCTCTAACCGAATCAACCCGAATGTATACCCACAAATTCAAACCGTAGTTTTAATTATTTTTAACATCGTTTTCAATATTTTTTACATCCAAAATGTCATAAATTTAATTATAAAATAATTTATATTAAAAACATAAATATTCATAGTGCATGAAAAATAAAAAATGACCTATCTACCCATAAGTATATTTTATATTTTTTAAAAAAATATTCAACAAAATAAGTAAGGTAGAGATAATTAATATATTCTAATATCAAATGTAAGTATAGAAGTTAAAACTATCGTTTAAAAATAATTGCAAAAACTTAAATAGCTTAAGAAAATTTACCTCTTGCCATTGTTGTTTGTTATCAAATTTGGATCGATAGAAAAGTTTTTCAAACTCTTTTAATTCTCACTTGATGGTAATTAATATAAAAAATGAGTTTGAAAACTACCTACCTATATTCTCCCCCTTTTATAAGTTTTTTTTATCAAAAATTGTATAAGAGTTATCGAGCATTAATCATGATAATTTTCACTTTCAAATGATAAATTTAAAACTTGGTAAAAAAAAAGTTTAATGATAGTCATAGAAGTTATGAGTTACTTTTGGTGATTATTATCACAAATATGATTGTTATCACTTACATTTATGGTGAGTGATATTGCTTCTCATCCAAAGGCACATAAAACCTCATCAAGTGGAAGGCTTTAATTTTCTTCGTAGAAATTTGGTGTTAGATAATCCTAGCGGCCACATCATGGCCTATGATCCTGGATCTGGAAAGACATTTATGATAATTAGTTTCATCCAAAGTTTCTTAGCCAAATATCCACAAGCTAGACTACTGGCTGTGCTCTCTAAGGGAATCGTAGCTACATGGAAGGAGTTCCAGTTATGGCAAGTAGAAGATATTCCACTGTTAGATTTTTACAGTGTCAAAGCAGCAATTGGAGGTGTTGAGCAAGTGGACAGAGCAGAAGAGTATTCTCTTATTGGGGTACAAACAATTCTCTGCTATTATTTGCGACTCTGAAACCAACCAGATTTCAGCCACATGTCAAGAGATATTGCTCAAGCAACCTTTAATCTTGATTTTGGATGAAAGGCATACTCTAAGGAACGAAAAAACTAATGAGCTGCAGTCTATTGCCAAAATACAAACACCTCGAAAGGTTGTACTTTCGAGAACCCTCTATCAAAATCATGTCAAAGAGGTGTTTAATATTTTGAATCTTGTTTATCCTAAATTTCTGAAATTGGACACATCCAGGATAGTTGTTAAGCGCATAATGAGTAGAGTATAGATATCAGGCATGAAGAAGCAGATTAAAGCACATAAACAAGCAACTTTTCATGAATTGGTAGAGCACTCTTTACTTATTGATAAAGATTTCAAAAGGAAAGTGATGGTCCAAAAAAATCTACGGGAGATGACTAGCAAGGTCCTCCACTATTATAAAGGAGATTCCTTAGATTAGCTTCCTGGACTTGTTGATTTCACTGTGGTACTAGTTCTCAGTTCCAAACAGAACACCGAAACTAAGAAGTTAAAGAAGTTGGCTAGGAAGATGAAGATTGCTGCAGTTGAAAGTGTTACTTATCTGTATCCAAAATTGAATCCCCTTTCAGATAAAAGTGTCCCAACTGATGATAAGATGGATGTGTTGTTAGAGAAACTGGATATAAGAGACGGAGTCAAGGCTAAATTCTTTCTTAATATTCTAAGCTTATGTGAGGCTGTCGGTGAAAAGTTACTGGTTTTTAGTCAGTACCTTCTGCCCTTAAAATCTGTGAAAAAACTAGCAGTTAAATGAAGGGCTGGAACGTTGGGCGGGAAATCTTTGTGATCTCAAGAGAATCAAATGCCGATGAATGGGAGTGGTCCATGGAGCAGTTTAATAATTCTCATAATTCTAAAGTTTTCCTTGGATCAATTAAGGCATGTGGAAAAGGAATTTCTTTAGTGGGGGCATCACGCATTATTATTCTGGACATTCCTTTAATCCATCAGTGACCCGGTAAGTAATTGGCCGAGCATTCAGGCCAGGGCAAATAAAGAAAGTGTATGCTTATAGGTTGGTTGGTGCTGATTCTCCCGAAGAGGAAGATCATGACATTTGCTTCAAGAAGGAAGTCATTTATGGTTATCAGAATTTTAAGGTAAAAACTGTTGATGTGAATGATTAATGTAATCTTTTTCTAGAAAGTCCATTGTTAAGGCAAGATGTACAAGTTCTGGACAGAAGGTTAGTATTCTAAAATAGCCCGGAAAAAGAAAACACAAATATTGACTAATAAAGTATATTTATTCATTATTTTTTTGATAACCCCTACACAAAACCAAAAAGCTATTTATAAATAAAATTCAATAACCTAACCAATCCTACCAATCATGGAATAACTCAAATAATTAAAACTAAAATTAAAATAATAATTTAAATCCCAATAAAATAACTAAAAGAGTTATTATATTCTCTTTCCCTTTAGAAAAACCTTGACCTCTAGGTTAAAACATAGGAAACTTCTCTCATATCTGGAACCCATCCTCCTAAGTTGCATCTTCAAGAAATGAGTTAAACCATTAAATCAACGATTATGTTACAAGACGGTTGTTGCGTTTGACTACTCTCCAATTCAAAACTGAGGTATGTTCTAGCTATAAGCATTTATCCTCATGCATCATAGGTAGGTTTGTAATTGGAGTGACAACCTCACCAACCTTTTTTTTCAAGCACAAAATATGAAAAACATGATGAATTTTGGATTTTGCTGGCAATGCTAACTTATAAGCAACTGACTCGATCTTTTAAGTAACCTTATAAGGCTTGTAGAATCTTGGAGACAACTTTCTATTTCTTTGCATTGACAAGTTGACTTGTTTATAAGGTTGTAATATGAAACACTATATCACTTACTTCAAAATTCTCAATTTTCTTCATATCTACTTACAATTTCATTCTTACTTGAGTTTGAACTATGTTAACCTTCAACAATCATATCATAACATCCCTAACTCTCAAAGTTAAATATACAGTAACCACACTAGATTCACTAAATACGTAAGCAATATGAAAAGGGGGTGGCCTGCCATAAACAACTTCAAACGGTGTCATATGAGTTGATAAAATGATAAGAAGTATTATACCACAATTTCACCAAAGAAAGCCATTTCGCCAACTTCTTAGTTCTATCGCTTGTCATATATCTTAGATATTGTTTTAAGCACTTATTAACTGTTTATATCTGACCATTAGTTTGAGAATAGTATGCAAAGCTCGTCAATAATTTCACATTCAGTAAGAAAAATAAACTTTGCCAAAAGTTACTTAGAAAAACTTTATTTGGATCACCAATTATGGAATTAGGCAAGTCATGCAATTTATACACATTATCAAGGAAAAACTGGGTGATTTCAAGAGTAATATATGGATAACTTAAAGACATGACATGTACTGTTTACTTGATCTATTCACCACCACAAAAATAACTTGCTTACCATGTGATTTAGGCAATCTTTTTATAAAATTCATTGAAATGTCAGTTCAATTGTGCTTAGGAATTGGTAGAGGCTACAGCATTCTAAAAGATAACACATTTTCATGTTTATTCCTATGGCAAACGTCACAAACTGCCACAAAAGAATAGATATTCCAATGCATCGTTTTCTAATAAAAAGATCTATTTATTCTTGCTAATGTCTTTGTAACCCCGAAATGCTCACCTTCTATTCCACCATGAACTATAGTCATAATTACATGCTTTAAGGCTAAATGTTTACCTATCCAAAGTTTTCCTTTATACTTGAGTGAATTATTTTCTTAAGTAAATTTAGAATGAGGAATTTGGCTTTTTAATGTCTCTGAATCAAATTTTGAATGTTTTAATCTTATTGTCATTCTTGTTTAAGTTGCTCTACCCATACACTTATAGGAAACGATATTGCCATTATTAATGGTTTTTAAGTAGATTTATGCAACCTAAATAAAGTATCTGTTACCTTATTTTCCTTACCACTCTTAAAAATAATTTCAAAATCATAACTAATTAACTTTGTAAGCATCTGCAAATACTATTGCTAATTTTTTTTTTTTTGTAAGCAAACATTCTCAAGTGTTTTAGTGATAACATCTTACTCAAATAAGATATATGTCCACCTTCTTGCAACAATACAACCCTTATGCCTTCTCTGAATGAATCATATTCAAGAACAAAAGTTTTTTTAAAAAATTAAGCATGATTAATGCAAGTGTTATACACATTGCTGTCTTTAAGCTATTAAAAGCATCTTCGACTTTTTTATTCCAAAAAAAATATATCATTTTTAAGCAAATATGTTAATGGTTTATTAATCTTTTCATAATCTTTTATAAATTTTCTATAATACTTAGTGAGACCCAAGAATCCCCACCTCATTTTTTTAATGAGGTGGGTATTAGTCAATATTTCGTACGTTCAATCTTAGTGAAGTCGATAGCAACTCCGTACTCAAAAATTAAGTGTCCCAAATATTCTACTTGTGCTCTGCCAAACGAACATTTCGATTATTTTACAAACAATTGATTCTTAAGTAACGCCTCTAACACTAACTCTAAATGCTTCAAATACTCAGTTCATTCTTTACTATAAACCAATTTATCATAAAAAAATACCAAAATAAATTTTTGCAAGAAAGGTTAAAAAACTTCATTCATAAGACACTGAAAGGTTAATGGCATTCATCATATCAAAAGGCATAACCAGAAATTCATAATGCCCTTCGTGAGTTCAAAAGGCAATTTTATGAACATCAATTGGATGCACCCAAATCTAATAATATCTTGATCTTAAAGTCAATAGAAAATTTATCCTTGATAGTAATCAAGTTTAAAACACGATAATCCACACACATCCACAAAGTATCATCCTTTTTTCTTAACTAAGAGAATAGAAGAAGAAACAGACTCACATTCTTTTATATACTCTTTACTACAAGCAACTCCTTGATCATCCCTTCAATCTCAACCTTTTGCACATATGGGTATCTGTAAGATCTTATATTTGGAGGAATACTATCAGATAGTAAAGGAATTTGATTATTGTAAACCTTAGATGGTGGCAAACTCTTAGATTCTAAGAATACATCCTTGTAATGGTGCGATAAAGAATTCAATACTTCTAATTCCCTTAACAATTTTTATAGTAAAGGAAAAATTAAAACTTGGCTCCACTAATACTGAAAAAATATAAGTAGCAGTCACTTGGGGTACTTGCTTAAGATTCTTTTTTATATTAGTAGTCGAAACTAGTTTTAGGAGTCCAGCCGTAACCCTTCTTAACACTATCTTCCTACCTTCCCACTTGAACTACATTTAAAAACTTTTGAAATCCCATGACATTGGACCCAACTAAGATAACCATTAAATTCTTAACAGCATATCACAACCCTTTAAAAGAATTAACCTCGTATATGCTCTAAACTCATTTTCTTGCATGCTCCAAGCTAATTGTTTACAAGTTGCAGTACTAGCAATTTTGGTGCCTTTAGCCATTGCTACCATTAATGCTCTATCTTGCTGCACCTCATAACCTATATGTTTAACTACTGAAACATCTAAAAAATTATATGTGCTTACAGAATCAATCAAAATTATAACACTTGTTTTCTTAATATTTTCTCTAATTCTCATTGTTTGATGAAAGGCAGCCCCTGCATTACGCTAAGAGATACCAAAGAATCCTTTTCATTATTCTCTATTTTATTATTCTCATCATTAGTTTTATCATCCTTTTCTCCTTCTAACAAGTAAATTTGCTATCGTTTATACTCATGTTCATGCTCAAACTTTTCATCACAGTAATAACACAACTTCTTATCACTTATTTCTTGCATTTTTGTAAAAGATATTCGATTAATTTAAGGAATTTGTCCCATAGAACTTTGCGCTTTTGCTATATAGGTGACATGAGAGCACGCTGCCCTCGTTGAAGCCTTGGCTTCTTTGATCATTGCTTCTATAATACTTTCTTGTAGCAGGGTCAATCTGACCACTTAACCCAGTGTTTTCGGTTGGAACATGGCTTCTTGATTTTTAATAGCATCATTCAACCCACTCATAAAACATTGCACGAAAAATTTTTCAAGTAGTTCAAGAGTTCTAGCCATCAATGCTTCAAACTACTCTTGGTAAGCTCTTACTATTGAAATATGCCTTAATTTAGTAAGCTGACTAATTGGATTATCATAAATAACAAGGTTGAATCTCTCAATTAAATTGGTAGAAAATTAGTTCCAACTTGGATCTGTAACGGCCATCTCATACCCTTGAAACCATTCTAAAACTTTCCCTTCTAGATGAATGGTAGCTAATCTCTCCATGTCAGATTCATTCACTTTGTTATACTTTAAAAATAAAAAAGGCTCACACTTGTAAACCCACTTACTTGGATTTTCTCCTTCAAGGTTTGAAAAATTCAATTTTGAAAATTTTGCTTGAAAGAAATACAAACTTAAATTAAACACATTTCTCATCTTAGTATGAATAATACTTCTGCCATCCAATAACGTTTCTAAACCTCCGAACTTTCCTGCCATCTTATCAAGTTTGAGATTGATCACAATTATCATACGAGAGGACTCCTTCAATTTTACTACTTGCTTGTTAAAAGCCTTCTTCAACTGCTACACAAATTCTTCCAAACGCCACTGTTCTTGTGCTCTAGTCCTTTCCGCCATTTGCTACAGTGTCAAATTGATACTCCAATATCAATAAAGTAATCAGGATGAAGAAAACACAAATATTGACTAATAGAATATTTTTATTGATTATTTTTCAATAACCCCAACACAAAGCCAAAAAGTTATTTATAAATAAAACTCAATAACCTAATCAATCCCACCAATCACAGAATGACTCAAACAATTAAAACTAAAATTAAAATAGTAATTTAAATCCCAATAAAATAGCTAAAAGGGTTGTTACATATTCAATTTATCAGTTAAGTCAAATACCGAAATATGATTCTCTTTTATACTATCTTAACTCCTATTTTCATATATTTTTTCAAATAAATTAAAGGCATTGTAGGATTTAAGCAATACGTAAGCAAAATCAATCTCTCTCTTGCTATTCGATTGACTTACCAATGATCCTAACCGGCTCGTAATTCACCTTTAATTTTGGATTCTAAAAGCGAAACAGGGTAGGCAAAAGCAATAAAAATTTTTGAGTTGTGTTTAAGGGTGATCATTATAATAATTGTTAATAAAGGTGGTAATTTTTAACACATGTCTAACTGACACAAATATAACACAAATTTGTAGATTTAAGTTAACATAAAATAATATGATTGTTAAATAGATAAATACGATATGACACAGTTACTAATAATGTCGAGTTCAAGTTTAAAATTTTAAACTCGTGAAATTATTTACGACAAAATTAACTATTTACGTAATTATAATGTATTAATTTATTTATAATTTAATAATTTTATTTTATATTTTTATATATTTTAAATAATTTAATTTTTTATCACATTTTAAAATATAGTTAATTATATTTAGAATAAATTTAAATTGAATTGTGTATATAAATAGTATCATAAATATTATAAAAATATATTGTAATATATAAAATATATATATATGTTAAACGGGTGATACGAAAATAACTCGTTTAGTTATTTATTATTTGTACTGGATTAAAATTTTTAATTCTTCACACGATTATTCAATGAGTTAAGTTCAAATTGATATCTGTTTGATACAATATGATTATAACCTAACACGAATATGACATAATAATTTAAATTACTACTTCTAAGTATTTACTATTTTACTGACTTTTAAGTTAAGAGAATGATGTATAGCATCATACCCACACGATATTCAGTATTTAGTTACACAATTCATGAACAATGCGGTATCGTTCAGTCCAAACTCACGAACATATTTTTTATATTTTAATATTATAAATTTATATTTTATAAATATATACTAAATAATTTATATAAATATTTTACTCATTTGATTTATTTATATATTAAATAATTTTAATTTTTTATTTTAAATTAATTTAAATTTATAATATTGAGTAAATTATTTTTTAAAAAAAAAATTTGGGAGGTTCGTTAAGCTTGTAAGCCAATCCTTATGGGTTTAGTTTAGGGACTGTGCTGGACTTCTTTTCTTTTTACCCCAATCCACAAGCCCGTAAGGGTTTCTTTTTACTTGGATAAACCCTTTTGACACTCCGAAGAATGAGTGTTAACATTTTCTACTACTTTCCCTAAAATAGCTAAATTTAAATGGGTGATGAATGTTTACTAATAAGAATGGGTGAATCTAGGCAAATAAAAAATTATAAGTTTGCTCGATTTAGAATTTGGAGTTACACAAAAGCAATTCTCTCTCTCTCTCTCTCTCACTCACTCACTGTGTGTGTGTGTGGATAGAATCTAGAACTCTTTAATTTTATACTAATTTGTTGATTATTAAATTAATGTATTGTTAATAATTGATATTAAATTCAATATATATAATTACTACATCAAAATTAATATATATGTGAAATGCAATCTTAAATATTTAATTAGTATTATTCCAATGATATACAAATAATGTAAAAAAATTGTATAAAAAAATAAAGATACTTGTTCCTAACTCATATATATATATATATATATATATACTTAATATGTTTTAATAAAATATTAATTCATTTATTTAATAAATATACTTAACGATTTTTAAATATTAAATAAGAAGGAGTAAACTAAAAATTTATTACAAAGAAAAATAAATTAAAAGTATATTTATCTTTTACTTTGCATTTTTACAAAATTTATCATTAAAAAAAATTATCACAATCCTTAAAAGAAGATATATGCTAAAAGCTCTATTTGTGCTATTGAATAATATTGGGGTTAAATGATATTGACACCTCCAAATATTTGTAAATAAACTAATTTAACTGCAACCATGATGCTACATTATCCTACAAGATTAGAAAAACTAATGTCAACAGGAAAGCTCCAACAACTGATATTTGTATTCGAATATAAAGCCTTAACTGCTAATGAAATTTGAGAATACAAATGCATGCAAGTAAAATTACTTTCCAACTAATTTCAACTCAGAAAGTATCTAAACAAAATCTAGCGTTCATTGTCATTAGAAGCAATTGGATGCCAAATCTGATTGCCCCCTCATCACCATTTATATATCCGGCAACTGATACGACCAGACATTGGACTCGTTGCAGCTAGGCATGCAAAAGCCACTGCAATCAACACTTTATGCACCAACCCATCTAACTAAGAAATAATGGGAGAATAACATTCAAGTCTCTGAATTTTCATGTTGAAGGTTAAATCTCAATATCATAACTAGGTTATTTACAACCAATTTTTCTGTGACTAAAAGTTTTATGCAATGAATGATGACTATCTCGGAGGTGCATACCATATCAATCAAAGAATCCATCAATGGGCAGCATGGCTTCACACAAACATATTTTTAGCTCTTGAACTGGTAACGATGGAAACAAGTTCAAACTAACATTATTCGTTACAAGTAAGTCTACAACAATCAAAAAATCTAGATGCATCTGGGAATAAATTTCTCGCCGCCATCTTGTGAAGAAATTCAATAACTCTTGATGTATGCAAAAATGTATTAAATATGAGTATATGACAACATTTGTCATATGGTGTCGAACCCTTTTCTTTCATATCTAGTGATAAATCATTTGCCTTTTCGATCTGACCTTCTTTACAAAGCTCATTCATCATTATGCTATATGTAACAACATCTGGCATTAGGCCTTCATGCGGCAATCTATGTAAAAAGTTCCCAGGCAGTTTCGAGTCTACCTATTTTGCATAGTCCATCAATGAGGCTTCTACAAGTTTGAACACTTGCTATCTCTTCTGCCATTAAATAGTTTCAATGCTTCCAGAACAAAACCATTCATACAGAGTCCATTGATAAAAGAGGTATATATGTGTGTGAGTGTGTGTGTGTGAATTAAGCACAGCGCCACTAGTTACATCTCAGGAAACAGTTTCAATGCATGTTTAACCATATATATTTGAAGTAAGACCAACAGTCAAGGTGTCATATGTAATAGTTGTTGGCTTAATTTCTTTCAAGAGCATTTCCCTATGAAGAGTTATAGCTTCCCATTTCATTCGACTTTCGGATTCTTGTAGTACCCATTTACCAAAGTATTATAACTAACAACATTATGTATGCAGCCCCTTACTCTCCATAGAAACAAATAGTTCCCTTGCAAGATCAGTACTACCCCTCAAGCAAAAACCATCCATCAAAGTGTTATAAATGAAAGTGTTGAGAATCGAACCTCTCTGAATCAATTTAACAGCAAATTTGCTTCATCCATCTTCCCACTCTTGCAAAACTGATTGATTTAACACATTAAATGTCAAAATACTTGGTTGCACAACTCTGTCCAACATCTCAATAAATAGACATTTAGCCTCATTTCAATTATTAGCATTACTGAAACTGCGAATCAGAGAAGTAGAAGTAACAACATCGGGGATAGTTTTCCCAGTGTTCATTTGCAGAAGCAATTTCTTCGCCCTATCCATTAACCCGGTTTCGCAAAGATCATCAAAAATACAAGTTATCATATTAGGCTCACAACCAAATGCAATTAGTTTCTTATACAAGTTGGTAGCTTTCATAATTTAACCCTTCAAACGCAAACCCTTGTGAGATACAAGGTGGTTAAAAATCAGTTTAGCTAGTTAAAAAGTCAGTTAGTCAATGGCTGTCAAGTTAGCCGGCGGTTACTGATTGTAACTAATCTTTGTTATCTAGGTTCTTGATTCTCTTGTATAAAAACTATCTGATAGAATTGTACAAGTAATTCTTGATTCAACGAAGAGGCATGTAGCAAGAAATACAGAGAAGAGAGGAAAAACTGTGAGAGCAGAGGAAAATCTGAATTCATTGTATTTCTGTAAATCTTCTGGTGTTGCTGATCAAATAAAAGAGGGCTAAGAGTTGATCGCGGAATCGTGGATGTAAACCCTTGTGGCTGAACCACGTAAAATTCATCTGTGTTCATTTCTTGTTTGATTTCTGGGCTTGTAGAAGTTGGTTCTTGCTTCTGTTCTTGATTAAACTTGTTTCTTGAAGAGTTTAGTTTGTAAAGCATCAGGTTCTCCAGCAACCTTTAATCAAAGCACTAAAAGTCACAGCTTTTGGAGTAAACAACTTTGCGGAATCTTCCCAAGAGCTACAAGCCCATCACACTCCCAACCTGTACTAGAAAAGCAATTAATCAAAATATTATTACTAACAAAACATGTCACGATTCCGCTTGAATTCAGTCTCTTGTAAACAAAAACAACATAATTATAGTATTTATTCCAAGCAATCACAGCAAAAAAATTATGTAAGGATGACATTGGAGGCTATGGCTGCATTTTGATGATGCAATCAAAGAAATAAAGAGCATCAGTGGTAGTGATAATATTACCTTATTTTCATTTTTCTTCGAGGAATTTGTCAAGTGAGGTGTGGTCTTTGACTGCGGCTGCTAAATATTTGCCTTAAAACGGGAGTTCAATTTTGGAATTTGAAGTCTTGGGTGTTGGTAATTCTTTTTACGGAGACCTAAAACATATACGCTTTCTTTAAATCATTAGGCATATCTCTTCTAAAGTATGAAAAATTTTAATGAATTTTGCAGCAACAGTGAATAACTTATAGAAAATGATAAAAATTTATATGAAATAATTAATTTATTCTATATTATAAAATTAAAAAATAACAATGTAATTATAGAATAAATAAAAAATAATTAAAAAAAAAAACCTAACCTTAAAAAAGGGAGTTACATGTTATGTTATCCTAAAGTCAAAAAAATCCTTGTCTTATGCAATACTGATGAATCTCTTCAACTCCAAAACAAAAACCTAGCTTGCAACCATTTTACTTTGACAAGCACAATCACCAAGAAGAAAAATACTAAATCTTTGTAGTGTAATTACAAGAAAGTAAAGTGTACAATTTTAAGAGAATAATAGATAGCAGAAATTATATTGCACAAAAAGACAACATTCGTTTATACACTGTTTAGCATAAGTATTAGAATAAAATTTGAATCAAAAAATTATATCCAATTTAATTTAAAAAAATTTGTAACTCAAGTTTTTGTCCATCAAGACAAAACCTTCAAGTTGCCTTAACATATTTCTTCTTTTAAAATCTCCATTTAAACAAATAGTATTCATATCTATTTGATAAATAACTAAATTATAAATTGATATTAAAACTATTAATATTTTAATCGATGTAATAGATATCTTCAAAGTAAGTAACTTCTTTGAATTCTATCATCGTGTTATTAGAGATTATATTAACCTCAAACTTTATGACTAAGAATTTATTGTTGCTACTATTCTTAGTATAACCTACAAAGACAAATAGTTTTGGGGCCTATTTTCTTTGTTTTAGAGTTTGATATTCCTACTTTCAATAGACACTCCTATACTTTAACAATATTAAAATTAAGAGCACTATCTTTTCAAATCACGTAAATTGTTTTTCTTTGATCTTTTATAGAAATCTTATTTAATATAAAACATATGGATTACATTGTTTTTCCCCACAAGTTATTGGATAAACAAGAACTTAACAACATTGAATTTACCATATCTAGTAATGTTCTAATTTTTTCTTTTAGCGACATTATTGGATTATGGTGAGTATGATAGTGTCAGCTTATGTATAACTCTATTTTCTTTACCAAATGTGGTAAAGTCATTAAGAGTTTTCCACCTTTATCATATCTAAGTTTCTTTTTCTTTTTCTTTTTCTTTTTCTCTAATTAGTTCTCTATTTTATTTTTATACACTGTGAACTTATCAAAAACCTTGTCCTTAGTATTAATCAAAAATACATAACAACATTTTTAACAATAATCAATAAAAGTTACAAATTACTTATTTCTTTTTCTAGTAGGTGATCTATTAAAATCACAAGCATCACTATAACTAAATTCTAAAATTTTAGTATTCCTATCAATAGATTTATAAATCTTTTTGGTTGTTTGGTTTGTACACAAATTTTACATTTTTGCTTAAAATCAATATAGGTCTTAGAAACCAAGCCAAGATTCATCATTCTTTAAGCTTCTGTCAATTTATGTGACCAAACCTTCTATACCAAACACAAGATAATTCAATGTTAAAAACTTCAAAAATTTTATTAAAAATTAAAATATTATTCAACTTAAATAAACTATCACAAACTTAACATTTATCTACAAATACATTATTTTTTGAGATAACTACTCTATTAAATTCAAATACAATCTTATATCTTTATTGAACTAAGGAAGACCAACTAACAAGATTACTTCTAACTTTGGATACATGCCTTGCTCTTTTAGAGCTAAAATATTTTCAAAGGTAATTTTCAAATCAATATATCTAACTCCAATCACTTGTGCGGCAAAATTATTTCCTAAAATTACACTTCCTCTACTTGAGTTTTGATCATTTAAAAAAAAAATGCCAAAACAAACTTATATATTTGCACTCAAATCTAACCACCATTCATTATTCTTATAAGTAAAATTCACACTTAAAGAATCAGAATTATACCTAAAAATGGGTTCATAAGAAACCTCTTTGTCCTCTAATACATGAATAAGATCCTTTTGCCCTTTGTGAAAATGCTTAGACTTAGTCTTGAAAGCCTTATCTTCTGGTAAAAGCAATCTTTAGCCAAGTGGTTATTCCTTCCACAAACATAGCACAGCCTATCTTCTTTACCTTTAGAATTCTTAAGGTTACTAAGGTAAGAATTGCTAAGGTGTTGACCATTCTTTACTTTAAAATTCTTTTTCATGGAGCTTAAAACCATATCCCTTGTTGGTTTTATAATTTTTAGAATTTTTGATAATATTTAGTTTAGATTTTTCATTTTCACTCATGTCACTTTATATTTTTGTTCTTCTATTCTAAAAAAATTTATCACATGTGTCATGGTAAGAGCCCCTTGTTTATACTTAAAGGACTTGGCAAAACTAGACCAACTAGAGGGTTCTTTATTATATGATATGTTTTAAAATTTTCATTAAATTTTGTATCTTTCTTCTTAACTTTCTTTAAAAGTTCTTGAAATTCATTAATTTGATTAATAATAGGTTTAGAATCTACCATCTTATAATTAATAAAGTTAGACACAACAAAACCATCTTTAAAATTTTCATTAAATTTTATACCTTTCCATAAATTTAAGGCATTTTGGTAACTTGGTAGACATTATATAGATGGTCAAACAATACACTCAAAATTCTATTATGACATCCTTTTTCGACAACTTAGTTGTCAAACTAGAGGCTTAAGAAGTTTTTTCATTATTTAGCTCAATGATTGATATTAGACATAGAATAATAATCCAATATTTTATTTATTTTTGCTATCTCCTAAAATCTTGTCCACTAAATTTTTCTAGCTTAACATTATTTGCTTTCTCAAATTTATTTATTTTATTAAAGGATTCTAAAAGCAAAAAAATGCAAGAAGTCTATATAATGACAAATAATTTATTAATAAATTAACTTGAAAACAAAAAATGTTTAAATAGAATTCTATTTAAAGAGAAATAATCTAAAATTACGATTAAGACAAAAATTTTTGTATTAAACTAATATTATTAGAAAATTAACACCAAATTTAGTGAAATTAAAAAAAAATTCAAAGAAATTTATTGGTTTCAATTAAATAAAATAAAATAATTTGAATTTTTTTAGTAATTAAAATAATATGTGTTACAAATCTTTTAAATTTAAATTGACTTTTATTTTTTATTTAATTTTTGTTAATACTTAGGTTAAACACTACTATATATAAAAGGATGTAATGTGTTTGTGCAATATATTTTTTTACTATCTATTATTCTCTCAAAATTGCATACTCTATTTTGTTGTAACTACATTACAAAAACTGATATTTTTCTTCTTGGTGATTGTGCTCATAAAAAAAAGAATGATTGCGAGTTACAATTTTACTTAAATTTGAAGAGATTTGTCCATTCTCACGCAAGGAAAAAAAATTTTTGATTTTAAAATAATATAATCAATAATTTCCTTTTTAAGATTAATTTTTTTTAATTATTATTTTATTTATTTAATAATTATATTATTATTTTTTTAATTTTATAATATAGTGTAAATCAATTGTTTCATATAAATTTTTAACATAAAATTGAAAAACAGTACAATATTTTTAAAAAATTGAGTGAAAATTGAAAGCAGTAGAATATTTCTGAAAAATTTAGAAAGAAATATTGAGTTGTATAATTGAAGAGTTGTGTGCTTTTAAATATTTAACTAATTTTTGAATTTTATACTTTTTAATAAGATTTTTCAAAATTTAAAAAATAAAAAATTAATTTTTACTTATTGAAATATCTCTACGCGCCACGTGAGTTTAATAAACGTTATATGCCACGCTACACTTGTGTGGCTGCCACGTAAGCACTCCATGTGTCATAAGCTTTATTTCAAAATTGTGAATACTTTTGCTAAAATATCTTGTTATTTTTCAGTGTGAAATTTAGTAGTCAATATTTATTTATATTTCAACAAAATCCAACACTGAGGTTTTTTCCGAGTGAGTCAATAAAGACAAGAAACGATTGTTAGAAGCTGATTCGATGCAATGTAACGATACCGGGATTTGAAAAACTTTAGAGAATTTGTCACGATTTCGGGGTTCAAACAGGGTTTATGAGTTGACGTCAGAGGAGATGAACAAGGAGGAGGAGGACCAAAAACAATAGAGGATCCAAAACAATGGAGCTATTTCTTCAAACTATTTCAGAAACTCGAAATTATAAAGGGTTAAGCAAAACCTTTGTGTCTCTGAGTTTCCATTTGATCGAGTGGGATAGTAGTATGAAACTTTTTTTTTTTCTTTCATAAATGAAAATATAATTTATCCATTTATGTTAAATAAGATCATGGCTAGTGACTCCTGTTTAAACGATTGGCACCTTTTTGGTACAAGTTACCTACAGAATAATTTGAACGTTGCAACAAGAATTAGAAATTCATGTTAACAGAGTTGGTTCCTTATACTTTCAAACCGTAGCCGATCCACCACAATCTCAATCAAGCCTTAGTTTAACAGCTTTGAATTTGATGAGGTAGAATCAGATTCTGGGTACGTGGATTGTTATGGAAATGTTAGAGGGAGAAAGGCTTGGCTTACAGGTCCCCGTTTCCTTTTGCAAGCGAATTCAAAATGCTGAAGATTAAGCACAAAGCAGCAAAGAAGCGTCTACTGATGAAAATGAATGGACAATGTGGCTATCTTACAAGAAACCCAATTCGTTTTTTGGTGTATGTTTTGGTTTGAAACCTCATCAAAGATTCACATTCTCAGTTAAGTGAGATTGCAATACGCTCTGAAGCTTCTGGGCAAGACTTCATATTAATTGTAAGGAAAGAGGACTTGATCATTTAAATTGCACATATAAATAGTTGAATTGCATTATTTTGAATCTCACCAGCGAATCCGGCACGAAGTCCGTTTTATAGATATGTTTGATTCATTTATCCTGTTAGGCTCTCTCCATGGTTGTTTGACAGAGATGATATTTAAGAACCGATTTTGTTCAGCTTTCAATAATATTTATACTATGACGCATGCTTTTGTTGTTCATTCCAGCTTATTTCAAGTCTAAGTTTTTCCATTGTTTATAGGCTGTTGAAAAGCACTCCATTACATATCCCATTGAAATTTCTACAGACTTCACTGGTAATAGGACATGAAACTGCAGGCAATTCTGCATTCTCAGTTTCCATAAACCTGCTTATTTTAATGTTGTTGAGACTAAAGTTTTCCTCATGCTGCAAAAGGAAGCTTTTAAGCATCATGTTAGGATGCTAACAAACACTTTCCCCTCTCAGTTATTGATTGTAAAATTGACTTAGCAACAATGAACAGCCACCAGAGGACAATTCAAACAAGCTTATAGAGGTCATAATCGGGTGATAATAGAAGCCAATCCTCACCAATTTTATTTCAAATCAGAGCAATTTTTTTTTCCCAGAACCAGAGTTGTCGCTAATTGTACACCTTTCCTTGCACATATTAAACAAAAATTATGTATCTTACCTTTACAAATGTGCTAACGAACCAATTCCTTGATATATTACAACTGTGTTTTATGTCTCTATTCAGAAGACTAGATGCTTTGCTTAACATTCACAACCAAGATGGATGCACCTAAACGAACAGTCAACAGCCTGACTTTTCCTTCTTCACTTTAGAATAATTGAGAGGAATCAACGAAAACGTGCAAATCAACCACCTTTCAAGCTACGAAATCATGTAATAAATGGGAAGAACTGAACCTGCGTTGGCGGTTCCCATTATTGATACATTCATAATCTGCTGTGTCATTCCCAACAGAAGATGCTGCAGCGTTGTATATATCGTCTCCTCGCATGGCAACAAAACTCTGGTGGGTTGCACCAGACATGGGTAGGCTACCACCCTCGCAATGTTGTAACCCCAATGTGAGCGACACCCCACTTACACTCCCAAACCCCCCCAATTCAGACATGTGGTAAGCAGCTGCCATAAATCTATCGTTGCCCCCCTCAGAAGGAACCATTAGATCCGGAAAGAGACTACAGTTGTCAACACCAGGCCTCTGATCCTCCCTTAGCTTCAACAACCCATACTCATTTTCAGCTTCCCCACGTGTCTCTTGCTGGAAACTGGCCCCTGCCATTTCAATATCAGGAAAATGATCAGATTTGGAATCTGTCAATTGTCCAGTACTGCATCTCTCAGTTGCTGTTGAAGTCCCACTTTCTTGATCTCTATCCTCAGAGGTCCTCATATCACCTTTGGTCGCTTTGGCTGCATTTTCTGACGAAGAGTTAGAATCCATCTCTATGTCAGCAAATTCTTCTTTGTACATCTCTTCAACCATGGGCTTCCACAGGCGGACCCTTGCATTTATAAACCAATTTGAAACCTGCTCAAGGAAGCATATATCATCAACTTATGTCGAACAAAATAAAGATAGATGTACTGTCATTTTGTGATCCTGTCTACTGATATGCATGGCATATGATCAATGATGATACAAACATAAAAGAACTTCATGGAATTTCACAACAATTTTCCGATCCCTTTCTCTAAATCCAGGATATATTTTTAACATAATTTAACAGATTTTAATGTTGTATAATTCATATCAATAACTAATAGAGCACATACTAGGAAAAATACTATGAATTTGTTTTGAATGGCTGACTAATATGCCCTGCCAAATACTTTTCCCAACATTGCAATATTATCCCAACTAAGTCCACAATTATCCTTCTTGACAATATTTATTTGCCATGCTCTGACTTCACATTGACAGACAATAATCAGAATACACAATTCAAAACTCTATCCAATGAACTGATCTGCAATGCAAATTGAAAATAATGATTAAAGTGCTTTTTTACCTGACTTCTAGTCAAGCCTGTCTGTCTTGCCAGCATGATTTTATCAGAATCCTTTGGGTAACTAGTAGACATAAACATGACCAGTCAGAATTGCCGTATACATAAATATTTTACAGGAATAAGCAAATTATGTAAAAAGAAAGAAAAAAAAAAGTTCAGTTTGAAGATTTACGGATGAAGGAAATGCTCAAATAGCCAGGCACGAAGAATTGAAACAGAGCTTTCAGGAAGCCCCCTTTGTGGTCTCCAGGCATGTTGTTGCATCATACCTAGCTGCTGAAGTGCTCGCTGTTGCCTGAGCTGCTGATCCACATACCTGAGGCGAGTTATTCCAACACCTTTGCTGTTTTCAGAAGTATCTTGCTCTCCAAGGCTTTTGCGGGTTGCTCGAATTTGCCCAGTGATAGCATCACGCAAGGACCTGAAGTGGCGCGATATGGTCTGTAGAGCTAATGCTGTGTATGGTTTAGCTGCCCCACATCCAGCTATCACATCAAATGATGACACTACAATTTGCATTTGATGATAATACTGTTTGTACCTTCTATCAACCTGTGACAATGGAATGATCAGTATTGTATTGCAATGTGCCATAACATAAATTAGACTAAGCATGCCTTCTTAATGCCTATTTTCATGCAAAATATTTTGGAGGTGGACTCAGAAAAATGAAGCACCAAATATGCATATTCAGGACAAAACTACCAGAGAGGCCTTAAAGGAAATTAGGTATCACGACCCATTCCAGTTCATGTCCACCATTTGGCTGCGTTCTGAAAGCACTGAAAGCAAATTTAAGTAACACTAGGTTTCTTCTAATGCAAGAAACTACCAATTAAGACCCCATAAGTTTGGAATTCTATCATCATAGATTGTATCATCAATAATCCTATGGACAACTGAACAGACTTGACTCAAATCAGCAGTGGTTTCTACTTTCTCACCTGTATTAGTAATCAACAAAATCATTGACAGTCAACTTGGACTATATGTTTCTTTCTTCTTCAAACAGTTTCAAATCAATTGAGATTTCAAAAACAAAGTTCCGCTTTTGCCAAAACAACTGATTACAGAGAGAGGTGTATACTTGCATCTGGAATTGTCCATTACATACACAAGGTTCCAGAAACTGGAAGAGAATGTGATTGCCTCAGTAAGATGTTAGGAAAATGTGATGTATTAATGTTACCTCATCCAGCATAGACAAAAGCTTTGTCAACTTGTTTTGGAATTCTTGTCTTTCTGCATGTGAAAGCTCACTCATTGCGTTGCTGGAAGATTCTTGAGCATTTGAAGGTGCATTCTTTGATTCCCCATCACCATCCTTGGAACTTTCCATCCGTTGCTCATGTGTGCTTTGATTTTTCTCACCATCAGGCTGCTTCAGTGCTTTTCGAACATTAACAACTTCATCAAGCAATTGTTGGGCTGCCTTGAGGTATTTGGAACTGGGGATGGTTCTTGCAATGCTTGACATCCCATAAGGAGATAAATCTCCTCTACCCTCTTGATTACCTCCAGAAATACCAGGTGGTAAATATTCAGCATTTTTTTTTGGTTCATCTCTTGAAGATCCATTTCTGCCAATTTCACCTGTGACTGATGAATTAGAACTCAAGAATGAAGCAAACCCTGAATTGGGGTTCCGATAAGAGACTGCAGGCATCTGAATTCCCGATGGAATTTGTGTCCCAAGGCAGAGGGATAATCCCTGACCCTGCAAATTATGTCCACCATGAAGCATGCCAGCGGAACCACCAATTGGGTGCATAACTAACATCTCATTTCTATTGTCTCTCCATGCATTGAACTCATGCTCCCCAATTCGAGTTCCACCAAGATTTGTGAAGATTTCTTGCTGCTGTGGGGTTGAATCTGAAGCTTCCACAGACTGGACATCGACGCAGTTACTTTGCTGCTGAGAACTTCCAGCCAATGTATCTGAGTATGACCCAGAATTCATGTACATCATTACATTACCAGGAAGAACTGGTGCCTCTGGATAAGAACCATGCAGAGAGTCCCTTAAATACATCATTGGTGCGTCTTCTCTTTGATTACTTGAACTAGTGAAATAAGTTGCCATATTTGTATTACCTCAAGAGTTTCCTGCAACATTATACAAGTAGATTATACAATCATTCTCAGAGCTGAAAATGGACAGTGCAAACAATTTCCAGTTATCAACCATTTTGAGGATGTTCAAAAAACAAATTTGCAACTTTTGAGATCTGTTTTAGGATAATCACTTCTCTGGCATGTACAGAAGCTTAAAAGAAAAATAACAGAACTCAAAATGTGTAACGACTCCAACTTCTTGTAAATTCAAAAATTGTGCAAAGTATATAAAGAAAGAGCAATTCACTAAAACAACAGAGCACAAGCATGTATAGTAAAGCCATAGATACTTAGTATCATGAACAGGAACTAATACCGGTGGCCGGAGGAGCTATGTGTTCATATTTGCAACAGTCAACAATGGGCAAAACCCATAAGCTCAAGCATATGATTTTGAATTTACAAGCAGCCGAGAAACCAATATCAAAAATTCAATCCATGTACGCGTGATCATGAAATTTCCATACATCTTACATGAATTTATTAAGTTTTGGAAGAAGAAAACACTGCATGCAAGCATCAAGCAAGAAATCTCCAATATTTTAATAACAAAAATAACCCTTATCTGAGAGTACAAAAAGAAGTTTCTCTTTCTCAAGTGAACTAAATTTAAACAAAAACCAAACTGAAACAAAAATAGAAGAGAACCCAGAAAAAGGATTGAAATTTTGAAAGACACCCGTCTCTTACATAAAAGACAAACAAAAATATAAAATATCTATCAAGGAAAAAGAAAAACATAGAGATATATGGTGAACAAGACAAACCATAATCTGAAAACCCTAAACGATTTTCAACAAACAGTATGGTTTACTTTTTTAGGATCAAAATCATCATCATCGGCACACAGTACAGGCTAAGAGAGAGGTGAAAAAAAATATAGGGAATTCAATTGACTGGTGTATCAGCAGCTAAGGTAAGGAAGAAAAAGTCAAGAAAACAAGAATAAAAAAATACCAGGAAACAAGCAACTGTTGTGGGTGTTGAGGGGAACAGAAAAGCTTGAAGACACCGCCAGATCCGCTGATAACACAATCCTCAGAAAACAAAACACATTGTGAACCCAAGAGCCCAGTACAACAACAACACAGCACTTCAATTTTCATCGAAAATACTGCACATAACAATGAACAAAGCCAGAAAAAACCCCAGAACCAAAAAAGAAAAAGAGTAAACCAAGTCTTTTTTTCTAAGGTAGCAGCAGTTATATTCACAGAGCTATGCAATTTTCACTTTTTGCTCTTTTCTCCAAATCATGTACTCTCTTTCTGTCATTCTTTCAATCCCCACGTGAGAGAGTCACACTCAACACTCATACATACACACGCATACACAAGTATCTTCTTCTTCTTCCTCACTTTCTTTCCAAAAGTCTCTCAAAAACAAAATATGATAACTTTCTCCTTGTACCCTTTTAATCTCTCTTTCTCTTTATGAGTTTCCTTTCTTAGACTTTGCTTTTTCTTTGGTTCTTGCTTCAAACCCAGTTTTAGTATTTGGTGCTTGACCTGCTTTTGCTTCTGCTTCTTCCTTCTTGTTGTAAATTCTTTGTTTGCTGCAGCTGTTGTTTCTTTGTTTTTAGGCTGTTGAAGATATGTTTGTTAAAGAGTTCAATCTCTAACAACCAGTTGGTAGACCTAAAACCCTCTCTTAAACCTCTTCTTCTTTACTTTCTTTCTTGCTCTATCTATCCATGGCTCTCTCTCATCCTTGACCTTTACCATGGAAGGTCTGGTTTTTTGCTGCAATATCCACCATATATAAGTATATTCTTCTTTCTTTTTTTTTTTTTAAGTTATTCTATTCTATATTTTTATTATTTATTTGTATTTTAAATATGAAAGGTGCATCGTTAGGTGCCCACATCACTGTATTTGCCTTTTTGTTTTAACTAATGTTGAATTTTGCACATAGGTTCCTTGTGTTCTCTATATTTATAATTTTGCCCCTATAGCATTTTTTGTTGTATGTTTATTGTGTGTGTATATTATTTTTATCTCATTAAAAATTAATTTAAGAATTTTTTGTTAATCAATAATATAAAAATTTTAAATTTGATTGATATGAAATTTAATTTATCTTATAGTGGTATAATTTTTCTTTTATAATAATATGATATAGATCATTTTTAGTTAAGTTTCGATAAATTTTATTTATTAAATTAAATAATATTTACTATAATATCATATAAAGATAGCAGTAAGATCACTTTTGTTTGAATAATTCATTCTGTTGTATCTTGAATTCTAGTTTATTTTAAAATATTTATTATTATTATTATTATTATTATTGATAAAAATTGAACTTAGTAACAAGTGTTTCACAAAGTTAGCAGTGAAACAAGAAAATATATAATTAATTACTAACATCCCTAAAAAGTTTGTGAAGAGAAATTGACTTGATGAAAGCTATGGAAGAACAAAGTTTGTTGTAAAAGAGAAAACTATGAGATTGAGGGGATAGATTCTAACAAAACAATTGCTTAACTAATACAAAATTATAAGAGATTGAGATCTTGAGTCTTTTTCATCACATACTTTCTTTTTTTTTAAGGAATAACTCTTAAAATTATTATTTTATTTGTCAATTAAATAATTAATAATATTCATTTGATCCAAATAGCTAATGTTTAAAATACCTTCCTATTAAGCAAGTTCTATGAATAATTTTCTAAATTTTTTAATATTAAATAAGCATAATTAAACTCTAATATAATTTTAAATAAATTATTATAAGAGAATGTAATAATTAAATTATTCATATTTACGAATTATAAAAAAATATATTAATTTACTTACTATTTATATTTAAATTATATTCACTAATAAAAATAATTTTTACTTAATTAAATTTAAAAAAAAAATTATCTGATTTAAGCATATGTTAAAATGTGTATGTTCTTATTAAAATTTTATTATGAATATTATACTAAAAGTTAAATATTAAAATTAAAATAAAATTTAATATGCCCAAAAATAATTGTAAAAGAGTAGATTCATTGAACAATAAAAGGGGTAAGAAACACCTCCATAATGTGTTTTGTCTCATCCAAGAAACAGAGCCAAAAATGATAAGCTATGAGTGAAGAGGGGTGGTACCATATGCATTGATTTTCATGGAAAAGCTCCAAGAAAATTCTCACCACTTTCCAATTTTTCGACCATCATAAAGCATCATCATTTTCTCTTTGAGCATCATACCATATCAAAGGGTAATTTTCACATCGATAGTACATATACAAAGAAAAAAATTGTGGATCATATGATGCAAAATTGGATGATGATCACGACTCTTGATGGTGGGTCCTCTGATTTTTTATGGCAATATCATTTGCACAAATTGGTTTGTGGACCCCTGACCACAGCAATTTTTATAATGTATTGATGATAATTTTTTCTTAAAAAATAAAATAATAATATTAAAATTTTATATTTTTATATTTTTAAAAATATAATTAATCTATATATAATAATTCATTCGCTTACTTTTTAATTGACATGACAAAAGTTTTGTTTCCTATTAAAATATAATAATATAATAATTCTTAAATAATTATTATTTTGATATGTGAGTATTAAATATTAATAAAAAATGAGTAAATTTTTTTAAAAAATTATTTTAACTTGATTTATACAATATAATAGATTGGCCACAATCCCAAATGAAAGCTAAAATCACTCCTATATTATTGAAGTTTAATGGAAAAGGATTGTAGTTCTATTTCAAACACCCGTTAGGACCTGTTTATAAAAAAAAAAAAAAAAGAAAGAGGGGGGGTTGGGTGGGCAAAATGTGTCTTTCTTTGTTAAATGTAAAATGCTCGAGGATCCGGACCTATTTGTAAAATCAATAAACTATTTTTTTTTTTATGAAAATGCAAAAACTCAAAGACCCCGATGTTATTACTCCTAAAAGGTGCGGGCAGATGGCGTCCAGGATGGCATGTATTTTGCTTGTCGTTATCGAATTGTTATTGGACAGTGATTAAGACTTTGTAGGTCCATTTGAAGGGTCATTAATTAAAATAAACAAGTATTAAGACAAGCTTAGTTAGTACAATAATGAAGATTAGTCACACTACCCACATATGTTTTATCAAATAAAAAATATGACAATTTTAAACTCAATAAATTCGATATTAAATTTAGATATGACTTAATTCCAAACATGGTCAGTGCAATATAACAGTATTAATTCAAATTGTAAGTTAAGTCAATTGTTCAATTTGCAATAAAATGCCAAAATCATTGAAGCGATCAAAATAAATCTATTTAAATTAAATTGATCAAATTTTTTTTAAAAAAATTTATTATGTTACTATTGTGGCCATTATTTAATTGATTGAATGTAAAAATAAATTTAATTAGAAGTATGCTCCAAACAACATCAATAAAATAGATGAAGCATGACATAATATGGTAATTTGATTTTGTTTTTTAAGCACCAAGTTTAATATTCTTGCAACGCATTAATAATTTAGGGGTTGGTGGATTGTTGTTATCGTGATGGACTACTTGTATTATTCTTTACATTCTACAACTAGATTTATAACCATAACACTATAATTATTTGTATTTTATTATTTGTATGCAATTAAAATAATATATATTACGTTATATATTATATCGAATAGGGTATAACAAATTCTTTACATCGACAATTTTAATATTAATGAGACAAATTATAGGATTATTAAAATATTCATGGAATGAAAAACACCACATTTTTTCGAATTTGTTATTCCAACAAACTAAAAACATAAAAGAAGATTGTTTTGCTTGCAAGATAAAGCAAAATGTAATAATTGTAACTTTAAAAGAGATAAATCAAATGCTATAAGCTATTACCAAACTTTCATTAGTTGAAAATTAAAGGAAGTGGGTGTTTCCGTAATTAAATGAGAACTCAAGGGTAAAAAAGGAAGCATGGGGGAGAAGGCAGCCTCCGATCGGACGCCTTGACGCAGCAGGTACACGTTAGCTGAAAATTGAAGGAAGCGGGCATTTTCATAATGAAAGCAAAAATTAAGGGTAAAAATGGAAGCTGAGAAAAAGACTGCCTAGGATCAGACGACTTGACGTACGTTTTCAGACAAGGACACGTGTGTTGGAGTTCGCGAAAAGTGAAAAAAGAATCTAAATTAAGTACTAATTAATAAAAAGGAAGAGATTTGATTGGCTGACAGGCGTGAAATCCAAAGATTCACTCTCGTACGTATGATGTCGTATGGGGCTTCTTATTTTCTGACACAATCATAATTAATATTTTAAATTTTTTTGGGTAATTGCAGTTATAATGTGCCTATAAAATAACGTGTATTAATATTTTTTTATTAATTTTATTTTTTATTATAATGAATTAAGTAAAAATATGTGTATATTAAACTTATTTTAAGTTTTTTTTATGTAATAAATATTTTTAATATCGTTAAAATTAATAAAAATTTAACTTTAAATTATTTTTATATCATATTAATTAAATTGAGTTTGGGACAATGGAAAGCCTAATCTTGATACCTATTGCATTTGCAACATAATAAAAGGCATAGAGTTGGTACCACCACCCCTCCCTCCTAAACAAACTTTATGACCAATTTCATCGAATTTGATTGGAGGGATTCACGTGAAATTCATTTTTTAAAAAATATATATATTTAAACTTGGGTTGCTATTTTGCTCAATTTGTTACTCTTTCATCAATAAAATAATAAGTAGTAAAGTATAAATTGGTAAGTAAATAATTAATATGTAATAATTTAAAAAAAAATAAAAATTTGTCAAATATTTTAATTAATTATTATATTTATAATAATTTTGAACTAATCCTCAATTGATTGCAATTATAAAATAAAATTAATTCAATGTTAGGTGTTTTCCTTCTTTTTTTTTTTTCATAAAATGTAATTACTAACTTATGACTAAAGCTCAATGCAATTACTAAATTCTAAAGAAAGTTGCTTGTATGGCAAGAAATGACATTATCTAGGTATTAAAAAAAATTATAAATTAATGTTATTGTAAGATGAGTGTTACACGTATTTAATTATAATTTATAATATTTAAAAATAATAAAATAATTCTATAATTTAAATTTTAATTCATATTAATTTTATATAAAAGAACTTAATTTTTATTTATTTATTACTACTTTTATATTATAAGTATAACCAAATATTCCTTATTCCTTAACAAAATTGCTTACATACATAGCCATTAGTGTTTTTTTAGAATACAAGATGTCGTGCCCACTTAAAATAATGGGCGCCTAAATCAATTTAAAAGATATTATTAAAACGTTTTGGGTTGTACATTGGTCGATCCTTGTTGTACCAAATTCGAATTAATAAATTCAATGGGGGCCACTACGCCAAGCCGGGGCCGGTACGTTGGACTCGTGTGATCCAAAAAAATAATATACCTTCAATTATCAAACTAATTAAATTTTTTTTAAATCAACTAATTCATAAAGAAGGATAAATTACCAACGAAAATTGCCAGCTGTAATATGATTTTATTTAAATGAGTCGGTAATGTACTAATATTGTAATAATTTTGATTAAATAGAATTTAAAAATTGAGATTTTTCTTGTTGACGACAAATAAGCATAAAATATTTGGTTAATTTTATACTACTCCTTTCAGTTTTATAATATTCATATTAACCCCAATAAATTTTAGAAATATACACTTTACCTCTATAACTGCTGACCATATTCTGACAGAGTAAAATACTATTTTGTCCCTATATTTTACAAATTTAATGAATAGGCGATTTTATCCTACACTTTATCAATGAAAATAAAATTTCCCTACTCTTTACTAATAGTTAATATATTTTTTATGCAAATTATTGAAATATAATATATATTTTATTTATTTTTAAATTTTTAAAACAGATTAAAAAATAAAAAATTACCATTTATTTTTAATTTTTAATCTAAATAAATTAAATAATGAGTGTGCTTAGAAAAAAAAAAAAGAGTTATCCTTAAAAATGATTTGGGAGCGAAGTGAATATTTTTAAAAAGGTTTGTGGTAATGCGAATATTGTGAAAATATAAAAGTGGGAAAGATGTTTATAGTTCTTTAATCAGTCGACACGTGGCTGCCGTGATTAGATGATCGATGAAGTTTTTATTACACTGAGGATGTGGGTCCCAGTTCCTTCTTTTAATAACCAGGCCAATAAATTGTAGATCATCCCAATGGTGGGTGTGCTTAAACGTGGGGATCAGTTCAAATTTCCATCTCTCGATGAGATCAGCTGCGTCATGGATGGGCCCACATTCCAATAAAGTAGCGGGACCCACATTGGCTTGTTGTGCTGTGGCTGTGCTCACCTTGATTTGTTTTGTTGGTTGAGATTTGCTAATATAAAATTTAGGTATTGATAAAAGTTATGGGCGGCTTGATTGTACTTTTATTCTTCCGTTTATTTTTATTAATTAAATTTGTTATGATACTTGCATCAATAAAAATAAAAATAGAGAATTATCACGTTAATCATAATAATTTGCAAATAATAAATCAAACTTAACCTATCAAATCAATAAGTTTAGTTTTGTCACTCTTTGCAATGCAATAATTTAAATTGGTTTTTATTGAAAATTTTTGAGAATTAATTGCTTCAGTTCAAAATTTAGTTTATTAATAAATTAAATTAAAAATTAACTAAATTAAGTTTAAAATCAAAATTTTAGAGATTGATTTAAATTAATATTAATTTAATTTAATTTATTATTTAATCTTAAAATTTAAACTTAAAGATGTAATTTCGATTATAAAATTATTATTATTATATTTAACAAATTTTATTCTGTTTGATTGATTTTCTAATGAAATAGATAGTTGGGACTAATTTGATAACATGCAAAAAATTTGTAAATATATTTTACTTTCAAAACATTATAAGGATAAGTTGATTTAAAATTGATAATATATAGTATGATAAACTTTATATTGTGCATATTATAAGTTTTGCCTTTGTACATTGGAAAAAAGTTCCGTATTCGTAATAAATAAATGAATGCCACGCATGTACGGTAGGGAAACACTAGTTGGTTATTTACGATGAGAATGAAACACGATACTTCGCTTTCTCTTAACCTTGCTCTTTTTCAAATTTGGGCGTTTCCACTTTTGCGATGTCTGTTGTGCCTTTTCGCTTAAAAGCCCAAGGAAACAAAGTTTCTGCTCGTGCCTATGTATGAATCCAAAGCTTTGCTTTTGTCGGTTTCTGTTTACTGAAATTTTCTTGATCAAGTAATTGAGGGTTAGGTTAGGCAACCGGTACCTTGGCTACTGGTGTCTTTTTTTTATAAATTTTTTAAAGAATATATTTTAACTTTTTTTTAAGTATATTTTAAATATTATTTATTATATATTTAATTTTTTTTATTAAAATTTTAAATATTATTTAATATTTATCTTATATATTTCAATATTTTTTTTTATTTCATTTTAAATTTTACAAAATAATATTTTAAGTCCCACACACAGAAAACAAAAAGGGAGCAACAGTATCCAAGAATGGTTTTTTTTTTTTTAATATTGACATCTTCTATATTTGGACAAAAAGAGGGTTTTTTATTCTTATCACACATTTTATCTTACCATTCTTAAACACAAATTGAATATAATCTTTTTTTAAAAAAAATTGGTACAAATAATATTTAATTTTTGAATTTATCATTTTATCAAAAATAAAAATTTAATTACAAGATTATCCTTGAACAAGAAGAGGTGAATTTTATATATTTTTTTTTTTTTAAAAAAACCAATAATCTAGTTGAATAAATTGTTGTTCATCAATAATTTGTAAGTGCTTGCAAAAGATTCTATTTATTTTGTTTTAAAATAACAAAACAATAATACAAATCAAATAGTAAATTGAATCGTCATATCATATGCAAATATGCGTTGAACCTATAACATACTTAAAAGAAACCCCAATTTACATGCCTAATTTCCATTGTACACCATTATTGATTCAGTATTTCTAGCTCGTGGTTTTAAAAAGAAGCCACCTCGCTTTCTTCCCATTATTAACATATCAAATTACAGAAACAAACTATGAGATACACACACGGAGTGATTGTGATTGCTTACTGAAACAAAGCAAGGATTTCGTTAGTAACTTGCTCCGCATTCTCTTGCTGGATATAATGATGTCCATCCAGGATGACTACTTCAAGATCAGGCACAAGAGTCTTAAATTCTTCTCCTTGTATGTAATACTTTGTCCCGAATGATTCCAGTCCCACATCCTTGTCCCCAACTATGAATTTTGTGGGAACATCAATTTTGGCTCCCTGCCATGCTCCGGTTAGCTCCCAATTCCTGCATCAATCCATGCTTACTATAGTTTACAAACAGCATCTGAAAATTAACACCTAGGTTTAGGTCCAAAATACTTGATTGGGGGTGAAATGTATTTAATATAGAAATTAAAAATTTAAATAAATAAATTAAAACAGTTAAAATTTATTATGTTCTAAATGAACAATAAATAAATAAATATATAAGATAACACCTTAAACTTATTATAAATAAATCTCAATAATATATTTAAACAAGATAATTAATAAAATAATAAATAAAGTTGAAATGTAATGATTTGTTAACAAAAGAAAAGAACTCTTCTCATCGGATAAAATTTTTTTTAACTATTTAAAAGTTATCTAAAACTTTATTAAAAAAAAAAACTTACAATCAATAATTTAACCTATGAAAATTTTTATAATTTTAATAATTAAAATTTTAATTATTTCTTATTTTTATGAATCCACAAATACCATGTTCAAAAACTAAAATTCTAACTACCAAATTCTTATAGAACTCGCAAGGATCATAATTAGATTTTTAAAAAAATAAAATTTTAGTAATTATGGCTATTAAGAATGAACAATCACAAATTATAATAATGAAAATGAGATTTATAATTATAAAAAACTAATTAAATTGGAAAGGTTAAGAAATACTCGGCGAATAAAACTATCTAAAGAAAGAAGGAAAATATAACCATATCAAAATCCTAAATCCACAACTCAAGATTTCATATTTTTCGCTAGGCTGCTTGAGTGGAGGTCAAGTGTCTGTCAAGGTAAGTTAATCACTCAAGCAGATGTCAAACAATAATTGACCGCTAAGCTTATGTTCAGTGGCTGCTTGAGTGCCAATCAAACACTTGTCAAGTGTTGGTCGAGCAATAGAGGCTGCTTGAGCATCAGCTTTCTGACTTTAATTCTTTAGAGCAGCTCAATCATTAATCCAATCTTGTTCAAGTACTAAACCTCTAAAACCTTTCCAATGACTTTAATGCTTTTAATTACTTATTTTCATACAATTTTAAAAATTACTTTAAACACTAAATTTTATTTATAAATGAGCCAACATAAAAGTTTGACCCTATCAAAACAAAATTATTGCTTGTAACGCTAGACGTACAGATGCTATGCTAAAAATAATGTTGTGACATCTTACTTGTTCGTGGCACGATAGTTGTTCAGAGCTCCAGTGAAGCCGGTTGTGTCGAATTTTTGGGCCCGGGCTTGAAGCTCTTCTGTGTTCAACCAGTTAGGTAATGAAGATGGTGTGTGAAGAAAATCTATGATCTCAATACCAGGAGGAGCAGCAAGAAGATCAGGAGCATTTACATACAAAAACTTCTTTAAATTGTCAAAGTGTCGTATTTGGAGAATGACTTCTCTGCTCTTCCGGGCTCCTGCAGGGTACAGAAACTATATGGTTCACACCGAAATGATTTAGTGAACAATATTGCTTAACGTTATCGACATAAATGGTTTAAGTGTTCACCTGAAATTGAGATATGTAGAATCCTTCTCCAAATTTTCTGGAAAAGAAATCAATTGGCTTCAGTTCTGGGGAGCGTGGCAAGTAAGGAACACCTAAATTAACAAGTGCTTTCACTCTATCTGGCCTGAAAAGGCAGAGGTACCATGCAATTTGTGCACCCCAGTCATGTCCTACCACAAATACCTGCTCAACACACAATTAATTGTTTCGCAGATTTTAAGACAAATCAATGCTTCTAGATATGTGTCCGATTCCTATCAATTCAAAGCCAAATTTGATGCTCATGTAAAAATTGCACAATTAAACTTCATCAATTTACCTTTTCTTCTCCAAGCTCATTGAGAAGGCCAATCAAATCACCGACAACGTGGAAAATTGTATACGATTCAGGATCCTGAGGGCGATCAGAGTCCCCGTAGCCTCGCATATCTGGTGCAACAGCATGGTAACCGTGCTCGGCCAATAGATTTATCTGGTATTTCCAGGAAGACCAAAGTTCAGGGAAACCATGAATAAGGAGAACAAGAGGTCCTTTCCCTTTCTCTGCTATGTGCATCCATATTCCATTCGTGTGAATCCTTCTGTGATTTATGTCACTCATGATTTCTTTCTGATTTTTCCTTTCTTTCGTTTGACCACTAAGTTTAGCTTCAATAATGTTGTGGTGGGTCTGTTGTCTTGCAGATATTTTGCAGTTTCATGTTGAATTGTCAAAGACAGTGAGAGGCTTTGTTTATTATTCTTCCTCTTTGCTTGGATACACACCAAAACTTCTAGATTTTATTACAACTTATTAAGGATTAGTCTCATAATAATTTTTCTTTGAAATATAATTTAAGAAAATTGGTTGAATTAATTTAGATATTAGTTGTATATTAATTCCCATTTGCAGAAGATTTAAGGAAATTGGTTGAACTAGTTTTGCGTGAATTCATCACTCTAATAAATTTGATATTTGACTTAAAAAGATTGATTGGGTTTGGCCGCTGCCACTTTATTTAGAAGTTCCTTAACTTTGAGTTTAGGTACAATTGTATATTAATTTTCTTTTGAAATAAAATTGAAGAAAAATTGATTCAAGATTTATCCCTTTTTTTTTTTTTTTTAATTTGTTATGGTGAATTTGTCACTTAATTTAAAAGGTCACAATTCTGTGAAGTCAAATTTGCTTTAATGCTATATTGTATATACTACTTAATTTAAACATTTAAGTTTAAAGATAAAAAAAAAAAAATTAAGACAATTTGATTTATAATGCAACTTTAGCATAAGAAATTGTTCTAATACAAAATCTGTCATTAATATTACTTGTGTATAGGCAAATAATATATAATTTAAATGTGAATATTTATAAAATTAAAATTAGTAGCAATTATTTAAATAAATATTTTATTTTTCTATGCAGACAGAATATATCTTGTCATCCCATCTTGCATTGGTAAAACAAACGTGGGCCCCAAGATTGTCAATGGGCCGGTTTTGGGTCCAGCCCATATTCCAGCAAATTAGTTCACGTTCTCATGACTCGACCCGTTTAGACCTCGTATAAGTTGCCCGAGGTTTTAGAGTTTCTAGGTTCAAGCAGTTTCACGTACCGTATTTGCCTTCGAGAGTGATGGGAAAGAAGAAGAAAACTAGTGGAGGCGAAAAGAGCGAACACAGTCCTTCAACTGTGTTCGTTAACAACTTGCCTTACTCATTCACTAACTCTCAGGTACTTTCTGTTCCAATTATCAATCTGTTTGGTTCCCGAGAAAAGCTCAAAGAAGGAAAAAAGAACAAACTTATTGTAAATCTTAAATTATTATGTATTTGTCTTCGTTAAATTCCTTTTTTTTAACCAAACAGAGGATTTAACGTGATGCTTAATATGTTTTTTTTTCCCTCCTAATTTGTTCATCTTATTTTAAACCTTATCTGGTTTTGGAATGCTTAGCTCGAGGAAACATTCAGTGATGTCGGGCCAATCAGGAGATGCTTTATGGTTACAAAGAAAGGTGAGTTACTCCTTGACTATTGCATGTTGTTTTTTATTGTCTTTCTTAGTTTTCTCGTTGTAATTTTAAAACTTGAAAGTTCGTTTCTTAGTAGAGCTTCAATTCTGTAACACTTCTTGTCAAATGTGTTATATAACAGTATTTCTACCTCTCTTTGTAATGAGGTGGTTTCTTTTACTTGTCACCCGAAAATTTGCATGCATTTTGTATTTATTAGGTTGTTTTGGTTTTGGGAACTTGATAGTAGAATACCTGACATGAGTAAATTTTTCAGTGATTAATCATAGGTTCGTAAAGCTTCAAATGAGTGAAAATGTTACATAAACTGTATTTCTGTGTTATTCTATGATTAGCTGGGTTGTTTTATGATTGCTGAAGTGTTTTGTTGTCATTTTATTACTTTAGAATTGCAAGGCAATTTTCAGCCCGTGGCTGTCTAAATTAATTTTGTTGTCTTCGCAGGGTCAAATGAACATCGTGGCTTTGGCTATGTTCAATTGTAAGTTAGGGCTATGTTTCCTCTTTTATGAAGATATCAATTTCATTTTTCTCTTTGGTACTTTTTCCTTTGCATGGTTGAGGTTATCATTATTTATCTATAAAGCACGATATTTAGCATTTTGAAATTACTCGCTTCATTATTTGGTTATGGAGAACTTTATTTCCGATTTACAATCTTTATTTTCATAGTCATTCTGGTTTGAGGAATTCAAATATTGTAGAACTTTTCTGCATTGATCTTCCATTCAGCCGATATAGAGATTGATTGTTTATATCCTATTGCAAAGTGTGCATACTTGCGCATTTATGCAATTTCCTTTTGTATCTGGTAGTTGCATGAACATTTGGTTCACTTCCCATCAGTGCATTTGCCATGCCTGTATTAGCATTCATCTTTTGCTAATTAAAAATACTAAGAGTTGTTTATGAAACGTAGATGTAAGATTTTTTCTGTTGGGTAAATGAATTTTGACCATTTGGAGGTTCAACTCTTTTGTAAAGCAGGTATTGCTAATTCGAAGAAACATCAAGTCAATTTTCCTTTGAACTTGATAAGGAGATGTGTCTGACTAATTGTATTCTGAAGGAATATCAAGTCATTTGACTGTTGTTAACCAACTGATTTTGTGCTTGCTTGATATGTTGTTAGGGGAAAATATGTAAAATAACCTTCTGTTAAGGTTTTCTTGTGGATTTTGTTTGCATCCATGCAGTGCTGTTATGGAAGATGCTAATCGTGCTATTGAAATGAAAAATGGTTCATCTGTTGGGGGTCGGAAAATTGGAGTTAAACATGCCATGCACCGTGCCCCCCTGGAGCAGCGGCGTTCAAAAGCCACTCAAGGTTGCTGTAGTTCACATTGGTTGTGGAATTTTTAGTATCTTGTGTCTTGTTGTTTTATATGTTAATGAATGCAATTAAATTTTTGTTAAAATTATTTCTGCATTTTCCCCACTCAATTTAGTGGTTCAGTCTGATGATATAATGAAGACAAAGAATGACAAGGATGGTTTAACTTCTGGAGCAGAGAAGCAATCATCAAAGTTGCTGGAATCAGGTTTTAAGTCCTTCTGGATTTTATTGAAGTATGTCATTTGCTCATATTTCTTTTGGTCTTTGCTATTTATCTTTGATATTTTGAACAAAATTTCAGGGAAAACTGTGAAGCCTCGAAAGGCAACAACACTTGGTATTGACCTTGCAGATAACAAGAATTGTTCAGAGAAGCAGAGGTACTCAATTTCTTATCTGCCTTTCAGTTTTAAAGTTAAGTAGATGTGGAATCAAAGTGAGAATATCATTTGTTCATGTACTGGTGGTTGTTTCATCATTTATTTTCTTCAACCTTCAATTTATGTCATTTTTCATCACATAGCATTCTAAGTTGTAGTTTTTTTCAATTGTATAAATTTTCTAAGAAGCAGGCTTTCTGTTGTTAATTGTTATACATTTCTTTTTTTTTTAACTTTGAAATTGGTTAAGAATTTGATAAAAATGGAACAATGGATTTGTGTCGTAAAGCAATAAATAGTGATACCGTTGAGTCTAGTGTACTGTTGAGTCTAGTGAATATCTGTGGCATTTTAACTTTGTCGTTGATCGCTGAAACATTAATTGGATATTTTAAAAAATAGAAAATGGCAGTTGAAATGTTTTACCTCCTGCATTGTTGAATATTTGGAGTAAATTATTCCAAGAATGATGATATGCAAAATATTTTGACATGGAAAACAAAATCTTTATTGGTGAAGAAGAATAATCTTGCATTCATATGTAGGTTAAAAGTCTTGTCTTGCTTCTTTAAGAGTGGGATGCTCTCTAGTTGATGGATGGATAGTTGCGTCAGGGAGTGAGTCACTTTTAAGTTACTGGTAATAGTTTTAGCTAAAATGGCAGTGGTAATTTTCAGTAAGGGAAATATAAATGGATGCAGGTGTTGTTTTCATTAAGGGCGTAGTCAATTACAACATTTTGGGTCATTGACGTAATGATAAAAAGATATTTGTAGCAGATGTAAAATAATATCGGGAGAGAATTAGCAAATTTGAGAGAATTGTTTTGTTCCTGAACTTCAACTTGAAGTTGGAAATTTTACTATGTTATTTGCTGAATTACTGTAAGATTTTTGCTTTATGGTGTAATTTATATCATTTCTGTCTCATGTTTCTTTCTCCTTTATTTTGATGTTGTGAAGGGTTGCTAGAACTGTAATATTTGGTGGTCTTCTTAATGCTGATATGGCAGAAGATGTTCATCGCCTTGCCAGAAGTGTTGGCATTGTTTGTTCTGTAACTTATCCTCTTCCAAAAGAAGAGCTTGAACAACATGGTAAGGACCTTTTTCATCCTGCAGGCTGGGAGGCGGGGGAGGAGGGGATTTTGGAAATATTTTAATGTACAATCCCATATCCTACCTAATATTCTTGACATGCATCTTACTTGTGTATTATGATGCTAAAATCATTCCAGTTTATGTATTAATTCATTTACTTAGAAGTCAGAAAAATTGGAACTGAAGATCACTGGATGACAGAGAGCAAATGCATTTCCTGATTGATTTTATGTTCAAGATTTTGATGTTGAGTTTGCTATCAAGTCAGGATTCTATTTGTCTTGATGGACTCCTTCTGGATGTTTGCTGATATTTTATCTCTACTATCTTTAGAGGTGACATCCTCAGCATTTCCACCATGTCTATGGCTTTACCCATTTGAACTGAATTACTAATTTCCTTTTACTACATAACATGTACGGTTATGCTGATGATTTGGAAATGACCCAAAAATGTTTCCTGTTTTCTATGTTGTTATGTACATAGTACAAACAAGTAAACTATTTTATGGATTTATGTCTACCAGCCAAAGTGTGATATCTGATCAACCATCTTTGGTCTTCTATGTGCGTGCCTCTGGTATGTGGATGTAGCATCCTAGTGTATTTGCAGAATTGCCTCTGGTATCTTTTGGTATTCTACATCTAATACTGCATACAAAAGTTGTTAATCTGGCTATTATCCATTAGGTTGTAGAGTTCAGTCTTATTTGAATTTCAATCGTTCCATTTGGGAAATACAGAGTTGATGTGATAGATCTTTTGGTGAAAACTTCATGCTGATAGTTTTTGGTTTGAAGGTTACTGACACAAACTAAAACAGTGTGCACTCTTTTAGTATTCCTTTGATCTGTTTATGATGATAAATGGGTCCCTCGTGATATTTTTCCAGGCCTTGCACAAGAGGGATGCAGAACGAATGCTTCAGCTGTACTTTTTGCGAGTGTTAAATCAGCTTCTGCTTCTGTGGGTATGTTACACCAAAAAGAGATAAAGGGGGCTACAGTTTGGGCACGCCAGCTTGGTGGAGAGGTAAAGAAAACATAAATTAGGTTGATGCCATTGTAATGTTGTTCTGATTCTCCAATTAGTGCATGCTTTTTTTTTGGATGCCTGACCAATAGAATTGTCTTAGTTGTAGTTTGTCTAAAGCTTGCATTGTTTAATGATGTATGTGAGAGGGATGTCTAATCATTTTTTATTTTTATTTTCTGAAATAGGGCTCCAAGACTCAGAAGTGGAAACTTATTGTCAGAAATATCCCTTTCAAGGTTGTTCTATGCTAACAATATTTTAGTTTTACCAAATTTATTTATAAGGGGTGCTTGACTTAACTAGCTAGCTGAAAATCAATGCAGGCTAAAGTGAATGAGATAAAAGATATGTTTTCATCAGCGGGTTTTGTCTGGGATGTATTCATTCCTCATAATGATGATACAGGGTATTCTAACTTTTTCATAATTTTTTCATCTGTCAATAAAGATCATAGTCTTTCTCATTGAGGCAACATTTGCCTTTTTGCAGGTTATCTAAGGGTTTTGCATTTGTCAAATTCACATGTAAACGGGATGCAGAAAGTGTATGGCATCTGTTCAGTGCTTTACATGTAGAGTATTCAAACATTAAGGCTACTGGAAGTTCAACATGTTTTTAATCTATTTTCTATTTCTTTTTCAGGCCATTCAAAAATTCAATGGGCAAAAGTTTGGTAAAAGACCAGTGGCTGTTGACTGGGCTGTTCCAAAGAAAATTTACAGTAGTGGTGCAGCTGCTGCTGCATCTGGCGAAGGTAATTGTGGACATTAACTAAATTCCAGTTTCTTTCAAGGGAACATGCAATCCTTAGTTAATCTTTGTTCTTTGCGACATTGAATAATTACTACTCCCAAAAATTGGATGGATTGCAGAGTTTCAGATAGAAAATTATGGTTTATCGTTCGATGGGTGAATAATGATGAAAATATTGTTGGTTAAAACAATGTGATGTAGCTCAGATGGCCTTGGATGGGTTTCCAATTGGGTTTTGGATATATAAGAGGTTGGGAAACCTAGCCAGATGAAGTGGGGATTCTTGAACAACTATAAAAGTAAAATGGTATCATGATTTTTGGTTTGTGTATCATTCAAGGGATAATAGGGAGAGAATTCACTTATTGGCAATTAGTGAATTATATTGAGTTATTGCTTGACCAAAAGTCTATGCTTGTAAGCAAGGGTGACCTCATCAACCTACTTTTGGTATCATGTTACTGCCTAACCTGATTGCTTTAACATAAGGTAGTGAGCCCAAAAATAGTGTTTAACCCATACAAGTTTATGTTTGTTTCTCTGAGAGTATTTTGGGTTTCTTTGTTACATTTCTCTTTGGTGAGAAGTTAAAAAGTCTGCCACCATCCTCAATAAAAAGGTAAAAAGTGTGAGGTTGAACTGTCTGATGGTTGAGGTAGTGTTATCTGTTGACCTTCTGACTGTTATTGGGAATTTGCAGCAGATAATGGAATTAATTTTAATCGGAATGTACTTGTTTCGGTTCAGGACACAGTTTTTCCCTATTCGTCCATAAATGCATGCATAATAATTTATATGCAACATAGAACTTGTTGTCTCCATGAATAATATTGATCAAGTTATTTTCTTTGGGTGTATATATTGGTGACTCAGTTGGATTAGGTAAAGTGATTATGTATGGTTATACGTAAGTGATGGAGCTAAAATTAGATAGACATTCAGACTGAATTATTAATTATCATTATCAAAGTGTTAATGTTCCAATCTTAACCTCTTGAGTTGCAAAATTTGGAATTTATGATTCCAAGATGATTAATTGTTATTGGCATCAGAATTTAAGATTGCGTCTGTCAGGCTACTTGTTTTGGTCTGGTCCCATTCAGACTTGTTCGGACACATTATAGTATCATTTATTAATAAATTTTTTTGGTCCTTTAAAATATGTTTAGTAGATTAGAGTTCAAGAGCTTAGGGTTTAAGTAAATCAGCGTATGCTAGGCTTTACAATATGGGCGTGATAATGATGATGTATGAATGACTTAATGGTTAAGTTCCTTGGAAACCTTAGAGCTTAGGTGTTTAAAAATATGTGTTCTTGAAAAATAAATAAAGTGTTAAAATATAGGGGTTGTGATTTGGAAGCATTAGACCGTTCTATAGGTATTATCTTCAGTTACTCCAGCAAAGTTGGGTGAGAATGCAAAGCTATGAATGGCCTTCATGTTTGGGTGTTGTGGGAAGGATGAACTTGAATAACTAAAAGCTTAAGGTCCTTTCCTATCATCCTCTTTCACATAGCTATGAATAGCAGTTCGGAAATTTTTCTTTGTCCATAAATCTTGACATATTCAGCTTCTTTCTTCTGGGTATTCATAATCAAATGAACATGTTTTCTATTTTAAAGATTAGCACACTTTCCTCCAGCAGTCTCTGTTACAGCACTTTTCTCCCTTTTACCATCTTTTTGAGTGCCCATACATTTTGTCCACTGTTTTCAGTATTGTTGATAATTTTTTTGGCAGTTTCATTTAGTGTTTAACATATTAGCAAATGATATTTTTATGATTTAATAAAGCATATGTGCTTTTACAGGACAGCAGGATGAAAGAGACGAGAATAGCGACACTGGTAGTGATGATTTGGAGGAGGATGATAATGCAGATATTGCTCCAGAGGACTTGAATTCATCAGAGAGGGAGCATGTGCCTTCTAAAGTTGATTTTGATGAGGAAGTAGACATTGCAAGGAAAGTTCTGAAGAAACTCACTTCGTCTTCTACAGACTCTGTTCATTCTTTCAGTGATGATTCTGCACTGCTTGAGAAAAACAAGGAGCAGAATTCTGATAAAACAGTTGATGTATCAAAGAAATCATCCAATGAGCCTGAAAGAGTATCAGATGTTTCTAAACTTGAAAACTATGGCAAAAGCAAATCAAAAACTGTTAAGCAGACAGAGGGAGAAGATGATTTACAAAGAACAGTTTTCATAAGCAACCTTCCTTTTGATCTTGACAATGAAGAAGTGAAACAGAGATTTTCTGGATATGGTGAAGTGGAATCCTTTATCCCGGTTCTTCATCAAGTCACCAAGTATGGGGTTTGGTCTTCAGTTTGATGTGATTCTATGTTTTCTGTTCTTTTAAGTTAAAACCAAATGATCTCCTTGTGTGTATTGCAGGCGACCAAGAGGGACTGGTTTCCTCAAGTTCAAAACAATAGAGGCAGTTACTGCTGCAGTTTCAGCAGCAAATGCTACTTCTGGTTTGGGAATTTTTCTGAAAGGCAGACAACTGACTGTTTTGAAGGCTTTAGATAAGAAATCAGCTCATGATAAGGAATTGGAGAAGTCCAAAATTGAGGGTCATGACCACCGGAATCTCTACCTGGCAAAGGTTAACTTTCTTGACCCCTTTTTCACATTACTTGTAACCCCAAATCCTCCAAACAAACCTTACGGTTCATGCGCTGTAAATTTTTTGATGGTTGACTTGTCAGTGCCATGTATTGACTCATTCTTCCTCTTTTCTAAATTCCTAATAGGAAGGTTTAATCCTTGAGGGGACTCCTGCTGCTGAAGGTGTTTCAGTGGATGATATGTCAAAACGCCAAATGCAAGTCATTTCTCTGATCAGCTTTGTTTTTGTGATTTATACAAGTTTTCAGTTAATTTTTTTTTTTAATATGTGGATCTTTTGTGTCTCTTTATTTGGTGTTCAGTTTTATTTACGAAAATTGGTGTTGGCTTGCTGCCAAATACTTTAATTTACATTCTTGATGCTGTCAGGAGAAATAAACCAAACATTTCAATACTCCTGCTGATAAATGCGCTGCTGTTGTAAAATTTCATGTTTCCATACAACAATTTGTAATGCTCTTTTGACACATTGCAGGTTGCACGAGAAAAAGATGACTAAGCTTCAATCCCCGAATTTCCATGTTTCAAGGACAAGACTTGTCATATACAATTTGCCTAAGACAATGACTGAGAAAGCACTAAAAACCCTTTGCATTGATGCAGTTATCTCACGAGCTACAAAGCAAAAACCTGTTATTCGACAGGTTTGCTCGCTTTGACATTTTCTCATCTGGGCTGTGTACTACACCCAATATTCCATAAGCTTATTTTTCTTGACTTTTATATTGCTCATGCAGATAAAATTCTTGCAAAGTTTCAAGAAAGGAAAGGTTGATGCAAAGCATTACTCACGTGGAGTTGCTTTTGTTGAGTTCACAGAGCATCAACATGCACTTGTGGCCCTAAGGGTTCTTAATAATAACCCAGGTAATGTATATCATTATTGTTTCATAACCCACATTCTTCTACATGTAAGATAATTGGAACCATCATTTTGAAGGCGCTGTTGCTCAATGCTGAAATGTATTGACCAAAATGCAGTATTTCCATTAGATTATAATTTTAAAATCATCTTCTGGCTCTTTGCAGAAACTTTTGGTACTGAACACCGTCCAATTGTGGAGTTTGCTGTTGATAATGTTCAAACACTGAAGCAAAGAAAAGTTAAGATACAAGCTCAGCAGCAGCAAAATGATGAGTCAAACACACTGGATACCAGTCCAAACAAAGAGGAGAAGTCCAGGAAACGGAAACCTATTGGTGACAATAGGGTATTGAAAGATTCAGGGCATGGTGCGGACCACAGAGAGGATACTGGGTTTCCTGATAGAAAAATCACTGAAAACCATAGAGCTAACAAGAAGCAGAAGCACAATCCAGCTAGTGAAAAGGCAGAAGTCTCTTTGAGAGATAACACGGAAAGGAAGACAAAGGGCTCAAAGAGGAACAGAAAGAATCGCCAAGATGGTAGGAAACCTGATGGTGAGACTTCAGCCAAAGGTGAAATGGCAGGTAATGATACACGCAAATCAAATTCTTCTGGGCAAGCTGATTTCCGACCCCAAAAGAGGAAGCAGGAAGACCAAACTGAGCTGAAGGGAGAAAAATCATTGAAAAGAATAAAGCTGAAAAAGAACAAAGACACGTCGCAGCGAGATGTAGATAAACTTGACATGTTGATCGAGCAATACAGAACCAAGTTCTCACAGCTGAATTCTAACAAAACTGATGGTGATAAGCAAGGCTCTAGACAGCTTAGAAGATGGTTCCAGTCATAATTTCTTGTTACAGGTATTATGGCATTTTACACTAGTTTCTTCAACAGAGCTGTGGAGGTTATCCTGGGCAACGCAATTGCTACAAATTCCGAGCAAATTAAATTAAACATTTTGCTAAATCACTGTATGCTGTAAGAGAAATGTTTTATTTGTTATTTATATATATTTTTATCTGCTGGTCAAGAAATGTCTAGGACAAAATTAAAACCCAGCTGTATGCTAGAATTGACTTTGGTTTACTGACATTCACTAAATCTCATCTCTCTGCATGGTGAAAATTTTTTCTGTAGTGTTCTGCATAGTAAAATTGAGTTGTAATTTTAACCACAAGTTTTGTCCTGCAATCGACAATCTATTTATGATTATACGAAAGATAACAATCACAATTTATAACAATAATAAAATTTGTTGAACGGCATTTTGAGGTTATTTGGTGCAAAAGTAGTCATTTTTTTCAAGAATAAGTATATTAATAAAATTAATTATAAATGTCACTATGCCTAACTAAATCTTTCGAAATTCTAACAAGAATTATTATAAATGCCAACCTAGTCGTCATCAATTACATTGGAAGCTTAACGTATGAATAAGGGTACGGAACGGCTAATATGAATTCAATGTAATGTTACATTCATGATTTTCAATTTCTTATATTCAATTAATTGAGATCCTTGATTTTCAATGTCTTACATTCTACTAATTGAGATCGAACGGACGAAATTTGTTAAAAATTTTAAAAATGAAGAAACTGGTAACTGATTTTCAAACACTTCACAATCGTAACTTCTCATAAATTCGTCTTACAAATTAAAAAACTGAAGAAATTGGTCACTGGCTTTCAAACACTTCACATTCCAAGCTTCTTTTCACAAACCCGTCATTTGCATCTTCTTCTGCGCGACTCAAACTTTATAGTCCAAGCTTCTTTTCACAAACTCTTCATTTGCATCTTCTTTTTTTCTTTTCTAATTCTCAACCATAACCTAGACTGAAGATTGTTAACATACCCAAATTTAATACGTATCACACATGTGGAACTAAGATACATAAGTTCATATATATATATATATTAAAAATTTATAATTATAACTTTTTTTTTTAAAATACTTCATTATTATTTACCAATTAAACTAAAATTTCTCAAATACAATAATATCCTAATTCAGTTTAAAAGTTTTAAAATAACTTTCAAAACAAATTGAAAAATGCAATATAAAATTCTATTCATTGCATATAACAAAAATAAAATAAAATGTTCAAAACCACTTTTAAATAAGGTATCACTCTTACTAATCTAAGTAATTTACTCTGTAAAAAAAATAAATGAGGAAGGATGAACTATTAACTCAGTAAGTAATGTTATTCATAACATATGTACGAGTTTTATTATTTTTGAATTTATAAAAATATTTGTAAGCTCTTTTTATTCAAATATTATGTAAAAATATGATTTCAACTGTTTTTTTCAAATAAACAGAAATTTAATATTTGTAAGTTTTATAAGAGAACATATTTTATAAAATATAAATGTAAAAATTTATAAAATATTCATTATAAAAAATATATTTCATTTACTTGTCACATAGTTTCAAAAATTCTTGTAAGTTAAAATTATATTTCATAAATCATAAATAAAAAATCGAATAAATATTTATTTTAGAAAAATATATTTAATTTGCTCATATTATATAATGTCACATGTATTCCCGGTGATTTAGTTATAAAAAATCGTGTGCACATTTAGAAGATAATACCAGTTAATCCATACATATATTAATAGTGGTCAACCAAAAATATCGATCGTAATGGAACAAAATCATAATCATAATTAAAATACTACGGATAGAGAAACCAAAAATATTTCATTTTAATTGATCATATAAGAATTATTTATAATGTAGTAATTTGTATTAATTTATTTATAAAATATTTAATAAATATTTAAAAATATGAAATTTAGAAATATTCATAATACAAATACATTCATCAAATAATCGAATATTTTACAAATATTGAAGTCAAATAATTTATCATAAAATAGTTTTATAATCATTATATAAAAATAACCCAATAAATATTATGAACGGAATTATTTATCTCAATTCAAGTTAAATTCTTTAACTACTTCTAACCGTTGTTCGAAAGTTCTGAAATTTCTATAACAATGAACTATTTAACTAAAAATATTTAAAATAATACATAGATAAAATTAGTAGAATTCTATTACAACTATACTAATAAATTAGAATTTTAACCAAAATCACTTATAAATTTTAAATTTTAAATTTTTATTCTATAAATTAAATCAAGTTAAAATTTTATAAATTTATTGAGTATACCTAAATATATCATATATAAAAATTTCATGATATTTTAAGTCAATTTTTTTTTAAAAAAAAATGAATTTTTTAATAAAATAATAACTTGTTTAAGATGTTTTGAAACTGCATATAACTTAATAGAAAACTTATAACTATTTTCATAAGTTTTCGAATACTATAAAATTTATGGATAAAATGGTAAACACATATGCAAATTACTATAAAATTTTTCATAACTTTTGGAGGTCTCTTGATATTTTAAAATAATACATATTTCAAAAATTATGAACCTGCCAATATGATTTTAAAATTGAGATTCATAAAATCAAAAATTTATAAATACATAAATATATTTCTAAAAATTATGAAATTAAAACAATAAATAATAAACACACACACACACACACACACACACACATACACACACACACACACATATAAACCTTCACATAGAATTTCATAATTTTTGAAGGTCATTCATCCCTTCAATTAAATTTTATTTTACATTAAAATTGTAAAACGTACAAAATTCTAAATTTCATAAACTAATTTCAAAAATTTGTGTAAAATTAAATTTGCATCTAATTTTAATAAAACAAAATTATATGTTCTCATTATCATGCCAAAATTTAAATTATGAAAACTTTTATGAACAATTTTGATAATTGCTTTTGTCTTGGGTAACTTCTAGCTCCTTGGTAGACAAAGGGTCATTAAGATTTTAGCATTTTACATGCCTAAAACTATTTTATATATTTGTTCATGTTTTGTCTTGTTGGACTTTTGAATCGGTTTTCTTTGAAAAATTATACTAATTGTCTAAGTTTTGATAATACGTACATTGAACTAATGTCAAGTGATATGAGATTGTTGCATTTTACTTTATTTGGTTATTTTAGTTGGAGAGCTTGTCTAAATATGGGACATTTTATTTATCTCAGTTGTGTTCGATATAATTTTTTGCCTCGTTTTCAAACTACTGGTAATAATTAAGCAACTTATATATTCATATTATATGGCCACTCCACTTATTTCGTTTAGTTGTAGAGTTATCGTGATCTCAAAGTGTTGTAGGACTTTGCACATTTAGTGCTTTATGTTGAATTAAATTAGACTAGTTTGGTTATATTAATATATGTATAATATATTAGAAGAGTTAAAAATGAAAAAGATAAGGGAATTTCTGAAACGTTTGTATTTTTTCCTTTGAAGAAAGAAAGCTACTATTTGTTCTTATATATAAAAAGTTAATTGTAAAACATGAAATGAAGAACTAGCTAACAATCTAGGCCATACATTTGTGCAATGTAACACCCCCTTCTATTCATTTCTGTTCATGTAGCATATAGTGCATTAAAATTGTCGAAAAGGTAAAAATCAACGCTTTTTTATAGTGAAGTGAAGTTTTCATTTGTTCAAAAAATTTATGGAAAGTAACCACATAAATGGTAACAACTAAAATAGTATTATTTTTTTTCTAAAGAATTATTATGTATTTTAATAAAAATAATATTTCAAATTATGCAGAAAAGAAATTACATAACAATGGATTAAACCTCAAATATATTATGCCCCACCAGGAAATCATTACCTCAATTGTACTCTCCGAAACTGCTATAATCATATCATAATTACTTGAAAATAATAATCTTACAAAGGGGTGAGCACACCACATTACTCAGTAAGATAATATAATACTTAAATAAAAGAAGAAGCATGTTACTGGAATTTCTATTTATCTTGGCCATTTTATACCATCACACACACATAGTTAAATGCATGTCAATATATCAATATACAAGTACAGACACGCCTATGCTCAATAATGTACACAAGATATCATGCCATATCATCCATAACTCTAAGCATTATTTTAACTATGAATTCTGTATAAACAGTCTCAATCAGAGTAATACTCCTCACAATATACCATACACAAGCTATGCAGTCTCAAACAATATGCTTTTGAAATGAATAGTTTTATCACCTATGTTCGTTTAAATCTTATTTCTATTCCTATCAATGAACACTTACATGACCATATAAAATTAATACATAGTTATTCGTATAGATAACAACTAAATGTCTCAGCCACATAAAGAGAAACTGATCAAAAACCGGTATAACCACATAATTTCAATCACACACTGGGCTCGAGATAACCAAAATATCCTAGGTACACAATCAATATCCACATAAGATAGAAATATTTCAAACATCTAAATATATACAAACGAGGGTATTAGTAAAAATGATAACACTTCTTCTGTATGTAATTTCCACTTTCGGAAGGTTAGTGATAGTAATTTATTGTGTTTACAAGTGATCAATTATACTTAGAGACATTATGGATCATGGTTGTTACTTTAGCCTATAGGGCCATTTGGAGGATAGCTGTGGATTCCACCTACCCTTCAGGGTACCACAGTCTTAACATTATATCTCAATTAGAAGCTAGCTTACAAGCCCAGTTGAATGCGATGGAACATACATATTCGATCCACATATCTCAATTATCTCAATACTGATTCATTACCAGTCTATTTTATCATACATTCACTTTATCTCCTTATTCTTACTATATCAAAACAACCTGACAGTTGTACCATAATCACAAATACATGTCCACTATTCCTTATCTCATACTAGGGATTCTTTCACCTACATAAACCTTGACTATACCACTATAATGATATATATCAATCCAATCCTAATCATCTGTTAAGGTACATTGATAATAACAAATATAAACTCATAACATCGATCCTATACTATTTCATAACATACTCTGCACTATTATATCCTTACTACATCCTCAACCACATGTATAAATGTATAGACTAATATATCGAATGATCGACAATACACACAATGTGCCTTTTCAACAATATCCTCAAGCATCTCATGTAATCATTAATCTATTATGGACTTACATGTATTCTTTTCATTTCACAAGCATATCAGTGGCTAGACAAGACTCTACATACTTGAAGTGAGATAGTCTAGATATTGCCTAACTTATTTAGCTTAATTGGATTCAAACTTCCTTTTTCAAGCTGATATTGGCTTTCTTTTTTCTGTAAGGTTAAGTTTCCTCTTAAAGAATTGGAACTTGTCAAGGTGTAATTGGACTTCAATCGTTACCGCAATTCACAATCATAATGAAATCCGATTGTGATTACAAATAAGGATAACCTAGACACTCTTCTATATATGAAAACCATAACACAAAGGGAAGGTCACAAATGGTTGTGTTAATAGTAATTCTCATAGAAATTCGGCAATGGTTCGCTTTTATATATAAGCTACCCTATTTGCACAAGAAAATCAGGACAGTCCCAATACCAAATGAAACACAGCGTGTTACTACCTCACTACTATTCACACAAACACAAACAACTTTTAACAGATAAATGTATTATACCATGCAGTTTGAATATAGAATGCACACAAATTCCTTTTATTATAAACTGGTCATAATTAAGTAAATTATGGATCGTGATTATGATATTCACCGTACACTTCAATATATGTATATAATGGTCCTTCGCCCACTCTGAATCCCTTAGACCAATAGGATAAATAGTTCTACTATGGGTTGTGCGTGCCCAAGGGTGCCATGGAAAACAACCATTTCTTACTTTGGGTTTGATGTACCTCTTAGGCACCATGGTTTTATTATCATTTTTCGATTGCTGTGGGTTCAACATACTCCTAAGGGCACCACAGTCTTATTATAACGATACTGCTCCGTTCTGAGCGACTTGACCAGTATAACGGGAAAACTACCGATCCATTATTATCCCAATTATACTACTTATCCACACAGATTTATTTACAGTCGACTTAATTATGACAAAATAACCACTTTACCCACATTAATCAAAATGCAAGTTAATAATTTCATAATAGGCAATATAATTACCTATGAACACATTTACTAGTCTTTATCTTCTAAAAAGAATTTATACGCATGGATTTATCGTAAGACTAGCATTACTAAGTTATGAAAATATATTCCACTCCAACATATAAATACGCCATACCACTATTAAGATAAGACACAGAAATATATTCATATCCAAGCACATGGATACACCATTTTACTTATCAATATAAATTCACGAAAATATATTCTCATCGATTATCATATATTACATCATTACACACAATCCCAGCATATTATCACAAGTCAAACGATACTTAATACCTTATTACGGCATAATAATTATAACATACTAATATATACACACATGTCCACCTAAACAGTATTGCAAAATATCAAGTGCAACATGTGCTCAATCATCCACTCACACGGGCATAATTATATATGCATATACAAGCGTACCTACCATATAAATATATATATACAAACATAAGACATACAATGCTGTATAGGTATTTTAGAATACCTAATATAGCACTGCAGGTCGGCGAGAATAATATGACGTTTATAACTATATATAAATATAACACGGATACTAACACTTCTAATTGCACAATCATGCCCATTCCCCGTCAATGAAACTTTTTTACAATTCAAACCAATGTTATGATATATATTCATATAATTATAGGCATTATAAATATTAAAATTTATTTATTCCATAATTTAAATATCATATTATTTTACCTCCGGACACTCGGTGCCTACGCGGATAACGAAAAATCATTCCGGAGAGAATACATATGTCCCAAATACTCTTTCGTATGTTATATGTATCTTTTTGAAAAACGTGCCAGTTACTGTTTATGAATACTATTCACAGACATTATTTAACCCACAAAATTTTGGTTTTTGTTTCACGAATAGAATACACGATCGTGATCCTTACGATGTCAGGATACTATCCATGGTGTCCATATGTCACAAAACACAGATTTAAGCCTTCAAAATCATTAAAAACCATACATTTTTAGATTTCAGGGTACCTACTTTGGATCCTCAAATTATCATCGAAACACAATCCAAATTAAGATCTAAACATATCGCGTTGAAGTACGAGTGTCAGAGAGCACACTGATCGGTTTGGATTCCACCGAAACAACACAGATCGCCAAAAAATTTATCAAAAATATAGCCCATCGATCAGCCATCCCTCACCGGAATTCGGTGGTTGGATGCCGGATCTGGGCACACCACTGTGAAGAGGGCAGTGAGACGGTGCCAGAAGCGCTGGTGGTGATGGTCAACTCGTCGTGCACTATTGTGAATCGGCGGTCAAAGTTCATGTCGACGGGGCTTCAGACGGCGCTTGGTGACGGCGTTGGTGGCGGGGTTTGCGGTGCTGTACTCGCGACGACTCTGCGGTCCTCCACTCACCAGCGGTGAGGTGATCTGAGCTCCGGTAATGAAAGTCATTGTTTACAGGAGAGAGAGACATGGGGAGGAGAGAGAGAAGAGATAGAAAGGAGAGGGAAAAAAATGAAGTTGTGTTGTTGAGTTTTCCGACCCATCCTGCTTATATCTTTTCACTCCGGTCACCAAATTTTTGATATCGGTAATAAAATACTGTATTTTTTGCTCATACAGTACACTGTCTTAAATACCGGGCAACTCTCTTTTTTATCAAAATTCTCAAAAATATTGTAATACAATTCCATGATAGGATTCTAAAAGTATACGAATTTCAAGGTGTTACATGCAGCAAATGAAACAATATTGGCCTTAGGATGAATTCTGTTACGTGTAGAGAATATTTTCAGAATCTGTCTCATATGTGCAATTCAAAAAGCTAACCATGTCCAAGTCATTGTCAAGTGTATTGCCTTCCTGTCCTTGTGAAGCTGACTTGTCCCTTTTGTCTTCTTGTGACACCAAGTTGTTGCTTAATATACTTCTAATAATTTGCCTGTCATTTAGTGAAATTTCATCTTCAACACCCCCTCTCAAGCTCAAGGTTCTTGGGAGAACCTTGAGCTTATTTCTGAAGTATGAGAACTTAGAGTATGACAATAAATTTGTGAAGCAATCAGCTATTTCGTCTTTTGTGAGCACATGTCTGATCTCTAACTTTCTTGTACTTACCAAGTCTCTAACAAAGTGTATGTTTATTTCGATGTGTTTTGTCCTACCATGGAATACCGGATTGGAGGCTATAGTAGTTGCATTAAGGTTGTCACACCATATAATCGATTTTTGAGAAATCTCAACATTTAGTTCTTTGAAAAGTGAAGCTATCTAAGTTAGTTCAGCTGATGCAAGTGCTAAGGCTCTGTATTCAGCTTTTGCACTTGATCTAGCTACCACTCCTTGTTTTTTTGAACCCATGATACCAGATTTTCACCAAGATAAACACAATAGTTGCTAAAAGATTTTCTGTCATCAACATCACTTCCCTAATCTGCATCTGTGAAGGCAATAGGATTTGTATCACCTGAAGCATGAAATTCAAGACTAAAATTAGCAATTTCTTTAAGGTATCGTAGTGTTCTTTTGCAAGCCAACCAATGAGATTGCAGCGGATTCGACATCTATTGACTTAGTCAGTTTACAACATCGGACAAATTTGATCTTGTCAAGGTTGCATATTGCAAGTAACCTATTACACTACTATATAGAGTTGGATTTGGGAATGCATTGCCTTCTATTTTGCTGAGTTTTTAGCCTGGACTTAACGGTGTATTGATTCCTCTATATGCTTCCAAGTTAATCTTTTTTAGCAGTCCTTGTATAGATTTGGTTTGTGAGATGAAAAGACAATCTCCAGTCTTGACGGCTTCAATTCCTAAGAAGAAATATAATTTTCCCAGATCTTTGAGAAAGAACACTTTGTTGAGATCTTGAATAACTGCTTTTACCAAGTCTTTTTTGTTACCAGTGACAATAATGTCATCAACGTACACTAACATGATTGTCAAATCTTTTCCTTGTTTTCTATAGAATATATATGAATCTAATTTTGAACAGCAAAAGTTGCAAGTTAACAGAGCAGATTTTAATTTGTCGAACCAAGTTCTTGGAGCTTGTTTGAGTCTATAAAGGGCCTTGTTAAGCTTGCAGACATGATTAGACTTGCTACTATCCTCTAAACCCTTAGGTTGCATCATGAATACACTTTCTAAAATTTCACCATTCAAGAAGGCATTGTCTATATCCACTTGTCTCGAATACCATCTAAAGTATACAGCTAAACTCAGCACAATTCTTATAGTTGATGCCTTTACTATAGGGCTATAAGTTTCATAAAAGTCCACTCTAGGGGTTTGATGAAAACCCTTGGCTACCAACCTTGTTTTCAACCTAGCTACTAATCTATCTTAATTCCTTTTTACCTTATAAACCCATTTGTATCCTACAATTTTCTAATTTGGGCTGTAAGGAACTAATGGCCATGTCTTATTTCAGATCAATGCATCATATTTATCAATCATGGCTTGTTTCCATAGAGGATCAGCAAGAGCTTGGCTAATGTTTTCAGGTACAGTGATGTTTTCAGCAGCTAGGTAAATTTTTAGTTTAAAGATTCTGGCTTTTGCTCTTGTGATTATAAGATAAGCTGACATTCTTTGAGTGTTATTTATAAGTTGTGTTTGAGATTCATTTGGTGGATCAGTGCATACATGTTTAGGTAATTGAATTTGAGTGTTATGTGAAGGAAGAGGTGTGTTACCCGGTATAGGGCTTCCCTTTGTTGAATAAGTTGCTGAGGTTGAATTTTGAAGATTTGTTACATCACTTAACTGTGAGATTGATCTATCAGAAATGAAGAGAAAATGATTGACTAACTGAGCTATTTCTGTGTCAGGTTCTATTTTAAACTTTTGAAATTTGCATATAATTCAAAAGGAAAACAAGACTCAATGAGTTTAACATTATTTGAAAAGTAAATTCTTCTAGTGTAATGCAAGCATAGGTATTTCTTATGTTGGGGGCTGTGGCTAAGAAGAACAAACTTTGAAGTGTGAAAATCCATCTTATGTTTGTTGTAATCTATTAGAAATGGATAAGATTCACAGCAAAAGGTCTTAATAGTTTGGTCTTGTGAAATTTTTCATAAGGAGCGATATTGTTAATGTTGGTGTAGTGATTCAGTTGATTAAAAATACTGTCATACAAAATGACTTTAACTAGAAATTAAGAGGGATATGTGCTTGAGTTAAGAGTGATAATCCTACTTCCATAATATGCCTATGTTTTCTTTTGATTTTTCCATTTTAGTTGTGAGTGTATAGACAAGAGAGTCTCAAATGTATGCCATTGGACTTTAGAAATGGTTCCAAGACTCTATACTCACCCCTCATATCACATTGTAAAACTTTGATGTTTCTCTTAAATTATTTTTTTGCTAATGTTTTGAAATTAAGAAAGGTAGTGTAAATATTTGATTTTCTAGTCAATGGATAAAGCCAAGAATAATTTGTGAAATCATCTATGAAAATGATATAGTATCTATGTCCTTGGTTGGAAGAGAGTTGGGCCGGTCACCATAGGTCAAAATATATCAACTCAAGTGGGCATGATGTTCTGGTTTCACTAGTTTTGTGTGTTTGTCTATGTCACTTTTCATATTGACAAGCAGTGCAAAAATTAAGCATTTCATTTTTATTAAAATTGAAAAGATTACAAAACTTTAATGTTGTCTTAAGAACATCAATATTAGGATGACCTAATCTCTTATGCCAAGTGTTTAATAAGGAATCAATCCCAAGATCAACATTGCTTGCATTTGTTGAAAACAAAGATGAAAGCATAAACACTGGTTCACGATTTTTTAGATTTTCTAAGTTAGAAGGCAGAGATTGTTTGGAAATTGACTTGGATGAATATGGTGGATGCAGTAGTCTATAGAGTCCTCTCTCAGCTACTCTTTCAAGCATGGTTATCCTTTAGTTTTTATCCTTAACAAGGCATAAATTATCACAAAACAACACAAAAACATCATTGTCTTGAACAAGTTTAGAGATGCTAATGAGATTTTTTTATGATTTTAAGAATGTAGAGTAAATAGTTAAGATGTATTTATGAAGTCATGTGAGGGAGTTTGATATTTATAATAGCCTGACCAATATGAGAAATTTTTAGTTTCTCACTGTTACTAATAGCCAATTGATGTGGTTTATTGTATTTCGCAGCGAGATTGAGGTGAGATACATTGTTGGTGATGTGGTTTGTTGCACCACTGTCCAAATACTAGGAAGGATCACCTTGACTCTCAGATTTAGCAATGAAAGCTTCTTTATGATTTTCTCTATTGCTCGGTGCTTGTGGAGTGTAATCTCTATTGAACCTGTGCTAATAATTTGAGGCAAAATGTCAAACCTTACTACAAATCCGACAGATTGGCTTGTTGTTCCGATTTCGCAGTCTGCCTCTTCTTTTGCCTTGGTAAATGTTTGAGTTGTTCACCTGGTTGTTGAAGTTTTCAGTAGTTGGATTGTTAAAATTATTTGAAAGTGCTAAGGATGACTGCATATTGTTACCACCCAGGTACTTTCTTTGATATGCTCTTACCTGTGCATAATTTGCTGAGAAATTAGAGTTGGGATTCATGTTGCTGATGGCTAAATTTTTCTCAATTTTATTTTTGAAGCTGAGTAACATAGCATATACATCATGGAGTGGAAGTTTCTCAGCCCTTGAAGTTATGTTAACTATAACAGAGTCGTATTCTGCCCTTAAGCCTTCCAATAAGAACAACACAAATTTATCGTCTGAAACATAGTTTCCAAAAGCTTTAAGATTATCAACCAACGACTTCATTTTGTGATAATACTTATTCATGGTGAGTGAATCCTTTCTGGTGTTTTGAATTGAAGACCTGATTTGCATTATTCTCACAAATGTTTGTGCTGTGAATAATCTGTCAAGAGTGGACCATACTTCATGTGAGGAAGAGCACTGTGTAGTGGAAGAGAGAATGCTTTCAAACATGTAAGAAAGCAACCAGCCCATGAGCATTTGATCAAGCTTCATTCAAGCTTGATATTCTGGATTCTCGGTAGTGATTACATTTTACTGTTCGTTAACCATTACATTCGTCCTTCTGGGGACGTTTCAACTGCCATCAATAAAGCTTTCCAAGTCATTTGCTCAAATGTTAGGCAGTACTTGCAATTTTCATAATAGGTAGTTTGTATTTGTTAGTTTTATGGGAGAAGCAAAGGAAAAGAAATTGTTTTGTATGATTTATGCTGTCGTTTAATTTTGAGAAACGCTACTTGAGCTACTTGCCATTGTGTAGCTCTGATACCAAGTTAAAAATGAAAGAGATAAGAGAATTTTTGTAACTTTTGTATTTTTTCCTTTGAAGAAAGAAAGCTACTATTTGTTATTATATACAAAAAGTTAATAGTAGAACACAAAATGAAAAATTAGCTAACAATTTAAGCCATACATTTGTGCAACAAGTGGAACAATATTGGCTTTAGGATGAATTCTGTTACGTACAGAGAATATTTTCAGAATCTGTCTGATACGTGCAATTCATAAAGCTAACTGTGTTTAGGTCATTGTCGAGTGTATTGCCTTCCTGTCCTTGTGAAGTTAACTTGTCTACTTTGTCCTCTTGTGACACTAGATTGCTGCTTAGTATACTACTAGTAATCTCCCTGTCATCTGGTGAAATTCTGTCTTCAACAAGAAGCATGTAAGGAAAACAATGCAATATTGAGTTTAAATGCTGCTTTTTTATTTATTTTTTATTATTTTTTATTTTTATATGTAAATATAGGCAAACTATGTTTGATGTTTGTTATTATTTCATTTTTGAATTGGTATGGTTGTCATATATTCAAAATATAAATTATTGTGATTTTTGGGTGTTGTTGGAATTTACATATTTATTGTTTAAGGTTCAATGAAAGTAGATTTCTTGGTTATATTAATATATATATATATATATGTATATGCCATAGTTGAAGCGTGTACAAAAAGTAATGCAGTGCTGAGTATAAATGATTTTTTTTGATATAATTAAATGGCAAACCATGTAGTTGCCTTATGGATGCTACTGTTGTTCACAATTTATTGCACTTTGAAACGCCAACTCTTCATGAATGTACAGTGCCATTGGTTTTTATTTATGTTATTATTTTGTTTCTCGAATTGTTATAGCTTTTTTGTAACATATATTGAGGTATATATTGCCTTCTAATTACACTGTAATATTAGATTCATTATAAAATGTATTAATATTACCGTGTTAAAGACTATTTTATTTTAAAACATTCATTTTATATACAAATGGACTTATGAACCTGAATTTGAGCAAAATGCACCTCTTATGAAATTTAGGTTGTTTTTTAGACAAGTTTTCTTTTATTTGTAGCATGTTAAAAATATGTGTAACAAACTAAGTTGGTACAGCTCACGAATGGTTTTTCCTATTTCTTTTTATGTATTCAACAATTGCATTGATTTCCTTAAAGGAAGTGAAATTGTACGATGAACTAAAAAGGGTTAGTTACAAAAAGTCCAAAAAAGATTTGAGCCGTAAGAACGCAAGGTTGAAATTGGTCGAAACCAAAGTACCCTCTCACTTGGATTAATTATTTGTAAGAAAACATACTTGGATTTTTTTTATCCTTTATTAACAATGGGTGGCATTATTTGTATACCCTATTGCATAAAATTTATAAATCTAATTCTTTCTAAATTTATAGTAAAGAAAAGTCTAAAAAAGCAAATGAAGGACCAGATAATGTTAAGATTAACAAACTTATGAGTCAACTAATGATTAGAGTAAACTTAAATTTATAATAAAGTTTAATTAATTGTTTGTTTAGTCTTGCAATTTTGCAAACCATCCAGAGAAGAATTTACTGATCTTCCTGCTGAAAAGAAAGCCAGATACAATACAGTGCATCAACCAACAACAATTGATGTGGTTAAAAACAATGACCTTGAAACTGAAGCAGTAATAAATTAAGTGATCAACTCATCAAAATGTGTTCCAGAACGTTTTTAGAAGTTTTTATTTTAATTGTCATATGAGTAAAAAACTATAATTTAATAACTTGAATAATCTTCTGCATCTAAGCTACAGAAGAATAGATCTGCAATTTGAAGATAGCTCGTCAATTAGTTTTATCTACCTACCAAAAGTATAACAATCCCTGGAAAAAAGTTCCAATTAACACTGGATGTGTTTCCATGTATAATAAGCATTTGGGATGGTGGCACCACCCTCAATAAGTGCATTACGGTGGATGAATATTGTCAAACTGTAGCATCAATTTTATACTTGCCCTCGGGACAGACTAGTTGTTTATGTTGTGCACTTATTGCAAACGTTCTAAGTCGCCTATGAAAGTTTTAAAATCACCTTTACTCTTTGTCGTTAAAAACTTTGCTTTGCTCAACATCAGTCTCGTATATCAACTTACTTTCTTTATGTGCAGTTCATAACATTGATGACATACCCACCACAAATTTGGCTGCATGGCCCTTCAACCTTTTGGTTGACGATATTAATAAACTAAAAGCTGTACAATGTAGTTTTCTTGATGGTAGTATTATCTGTTTTTAGGTATGAAAGCTACATACTTGTTATTTATATTATATTTTATAAGTACAAAATTTAATTCATTTTTTTTTGGTTCATACACAACTGTTTTATTTCTTTTGCATTGCCTACCATATATTAGATGTCAACAATAATAGGTTTCTCATTGCTGTTTGGACAAATGACTACACGAACTTGGGGTATAGGCAATGATAAGGTATAATGTGGTTCAAATAAGCATTTTTTTAAACACTTTTTTTCACTCTCCATTTGGTTATTAGTTCCAATTAAAAATTACTACAATATATATGATAATTTATGGATCGGTAGTTTCAAATAAATGACTAAGTCGTATATTTATCATGTTTTTGCATGCATATTGGGATTATGTTTGTTGTTCACACCACTGAATCGCAAAATATGTATAAGCATTATGGCATGAAAATATAATTTCTTGCGATATGGCAGGTACCACTGCTTAAAATTATGAGGGTTTGCTCCTAGGTAGTGTCCAGTAGTCAACAACCTGAGGTAGAGACAACATTGAAAAACATTGTTGAAGAATTTGAAAGACATTATTTTAAGAATGAGAAGGACACAAACATTGTAATGATGAAATTAGCCGTTTAGATTGTAAAGTGTCAAAATTAAAGACCTAGTTTGAGGAGTTGAAGAGACTGTCCTTAATAACTTTCCAGATGTTACAAACGCGACTACTTTTAGAGAGAATTTGTCACCAACTATAAAAGAAGTTGTTACAGAAATTCCAATCAATATTCTTCTCGTCGTTGATAGCTCTTATATGAACGACTGACGAAGATATCATTTATTGTAAAGTTGCTCAGTTAAATTAGCAATTTGATCATTTATGCCAAGTGTTTGGAGTTAAACCCGCAGATGGTGTAAATGTTGATGACATAAGTATTATGCCATGAGGTCCCTTTTTCATACAAGCATTTATTATGAGGTACAATTTTTATGAACAAGATTTAATTGCTTTTCATATTTTTACTTCTTTTTTCATTCGGCAAGACAATTCCAGCACAAAGCTGACAATAAAAAGAAATGCAGACTTTTGCAAGTTAAAACCCATTTTATTTGAGACACGATCGAATTCAATACTAAGTAAATAACAACCATCATTTTATGATTTTGTTTTTCATTGAGTTGGCAAATTCATTTTCAAAGTTGGGATGTTTGACGTTTGTAAGCTCGTATCTGACGATGAATTAAAATTAGACCAATTCGTCTTCAGCAGAATGGCCAATCCATGGTATGTTTTTCTTTTGCCCGTTTTCTTATTTGTTTTTGTCTTTCTCTACTCGTCCCTCTAACATTTGATACAAATGTTTTTCATCCTATAAACATTTACATGATTATATTGTATTTGTCTTTTAATTCACTTTAGTTTGTTTTGATTATAGGATAACATTCTTACTAAGGGAATAATTGCTTATTAGGTTTATAATATTTTAGCGTTGGTGTCATTATTATGCACAATTTTTTTATGTGTCGTAACTATCTCCTCAGTGCATTTTGTTGTTGTGATGACTCGCCCAATTAGAGCGATATTGTCTTCTTTGGCAACTTATAAACATAATACCTTAAAGTTTTATACTTGGCATGAAATCTATTCTTGACCTATCCAAAAGCCTCAAACTAGTTAAAGAAAATCTCTTTTGAGGCTTAACATCTTTGTTGGCATATTTTCAATTGAATGAGCTAACTTTGGAACCATTTGTAATGACTTAATCTAACTAGCACGCTATTGTTCTCTTTGATAACCCATAAATGTAATACCTTAGGTTTTGTTCTTTATGTGAAAATGATTCTTGACCCACCCAAAAGATCTCATTCTTGTTAAAGAAGTTAAAACGCTTATAAAGTATAGTTCAAACTCCTACCCAAGTAATGTGGGATCTAAGAATTTACCGTCTTTGAAGCCCAATATCTTCGTTGACACATTTTTTGTTGGACGAACTAGTTCTAATATCATTTATGATGACTTTACTCAACTAACATAATATTATTCTCTTTGATAATCACAAATGTGATGCCTCAAGATTTTGTTTTTGGTGTGGCACTCGTTTCTAATCCACCCAAAAGGCCTCGTTCTAGTTAAAAAAATCAAAGCACTTATAAGGTATAGACTAATGTCATGCTTGAGGCATTTTCCCAAAATCCATGAACTAGTTTTGGTTAAACATCTAGAAAATATGTTTTGATTGTAATATCATGTAAATATGGCAATTATCTAAACCATTATAGGGGGATTGTGAATTTATGGAAAGAATCATTTATGCATGGTAAAACCTTTTAATGTTAAAAATTACCTTAAAATCTCTTATTTTAAGCCGTCAATAAGATTCGAAGGGTTTAATCTTGATCATTTATTGTACATATGTTTTTTATAAATAGTGAAAGCCTTATTTGGTCAAAGTATTTGAGTATTTGATGAAAAACTATTTCTAAAGTTCTTGAGCTCTTTTCGTCTCTTTTTTATGTTTGCTTTGAATTCTACAAATTTATATGAAATATGGCTAACTTAGCATCAATTTGTTTTAAGTTGTATGTCTAAGGTCACATGAAAGATATCAATTTATGACACCAAACTCCCTTAAGGTTTTGTCTTTGATGTGAGACTCATTCTTAGTTTACCCAAAAGGCCACGTACTAATTAAGAAAGTTTATAAGTACAGCTTAGGCTCCTAACCAAATGATGTAAAATCTTAAAATTCACTCTCCTTAAACATATGAAGATATCAATTTATGACACCAGACTACTTTAAGGTTTTGTCTTTAATGTGAGACTCATTTTTAGCCCATCCAAAAGACCTTGTACTAATTAAGAAAATTTATAAGTATAGCTTACGCTTCTTAGGTTCCTAATCAAACGATGTAAGATGTTAAAATTCACCCTACTTAGGGTTAAATATCTTTGATGGCATATTTTTAGTTGGACAAGCTGTCTCTAATACCATTTATAGTAACTTGACCCAACTAATACAATATTGTCTTCTTTAATAACCTACAAATGTGAAATCTCAAAATTTTATTCTTAGTGTGAGATCTGTTCATGACCCATCTAAAAGTTTTTGTATTTATTAAGTAAGTCAGAGTACTTATAAAATACAGTTTAGGCCCAAACCCAAAAAATGTGGGATCTTATAGTTGTCACTGTTTAGATCATTTATGTGACACTGTTTATTATATTTGATATAGTATTGGGTGGATTGTTAGATGTTTTTTTGTTCAATCATATTGTTTCTTATTAATTGATGTTAGTGGAAAGTGTAGGTTTGCCAGTATACTATTGTTGGATTTTTTTCCACTAAAGTTTGTTATGACTAGTACAATATAACTTTATACATCATTTACCTTTAGTGTATTTTCTATTCTGTTTTATTTGTTACTAGTCGCTTAATGTGACAAACATTCATTTACTAACAAAAGGATATCTATTGCGATGTTCCATGCTAAAAGAGATTATTGTGTGCATAAAACGCTAATGGTAAAGACAAAACAGCTTATAACGTTGATGCCAAATATGTGGGTTGACAGTAATGTAAATACGCTCGACATCACTTTATTCATTGTAATGGATTGCATGAGTTTTAATATCATGTGACATTGTACATTTTAATTGTCACAGATTATAAGCTTCATTAGTGAAATGTTAATTCATGAAGAGTAGTTAAAAGGCATGGATGAATAAATTAGTTAGTTTTTGTCCATTAGATATTCAATTAATTTCTTAAAAAAATTTGATCACATGTTCTCAATTAACTAATTTTGCATGTACATCCACGAGATAACTTATTAACATAATTATTGATTGGCAACCATTTTCACGTCACTAGCATAAATATGTGATTTTTCTTGCATTGGGAAAATTATTCATGTTTAAAAAGTAAATGAAAACTTTCTTCACATAAACTTGAATATAGTAATAGATGTGTGCTCATATGCAATAAATAGAGTGTGAAAATAAATCTATCCTAAAAACTTCATACGTACAAGTCAATTATTTCAATGGTATATGTGGAACCCTTAAAGATGGTGATAGTTCATGAATTAGATAATGTGCTTGTTCTAAAGATACACACATATTTTTGTACATTGCATTAGCTGTTACAAGTGATCGATAGATTTATATTACACTCAGTGATGGGAGTGCACATTGCACCTTATTTTAATTAAGCTTTTTGAACTTGCATTGAAATATGGGATCCACTTTTAGATGCTCGGACACGAATACACAGAGAAGGCTATGCATGCATTATAATAAGTACTTTATTATGTTCATTTGAATTTCTTTCATCCCCTTTGACTTCATAGTCAACATGTTATTTTCATTCTTATTGTGAGCCTCGTGCAAGGCTTACTAGTAATAGTAAGGCCTTAGATGCAGTTTTCAAGTTTTATTGTTGCCCAGCAATAAAGTGCCTAAGCAATCTAATAAATGCAACTACAAACCATAAGTAATCATATTTATGACATTGACATGTATCACGATAGACCGTCATGTAAAATATTTTTTGATTTAATACATTTTTGATGCCATTTATCTTATTATGTTCTTACCACTTAATTATACCTTGTCAAAGTTGGCAAAAGTTTCAGCCCTCAAACCCTAAAGATCACAAAAAATCTAACAAATTACAAAGTACACTAGCAGTGAAACGCCGAGCTAGTGAACTATTTAACATGGTTTACAGTTAGTTAATATACTTATATTCTTACTAGAAAGATTGTGAATATGAAATTATAACAAATTCATGTGTCCTTAACAAGAGCTGCAAATATTGGTATATATAAGCTTCTTAATACTATAGTTTCTTCATATTGACAAAAAATGAACATGTTATGAAATTACATGCCTTCATGTGGTAATATACAATTTTGTGATAGTTTAAAGTTGTGGCATAAAATAAACATAATTATTGATGGAACATAGATTACTAGTTGATGAAGATGCCATCAATAAGCGGGTTGACAAAAAAAATTTACAAGTATAATACATGTCTCAATTTTTTTCTTGATTATCCGTCTATAAACAATACCTACTGTATATGTTGGTTATTTAATAGTTAATATGATGGTCAAAACTAAATGTCTTTATTTATGCATTTGAAGCAAACAAATTGAATCGATAAAAGAATTTAAATTGTAAGAGTGTTAATTAAATATATCTTCTTGGATATATAATCCATACATTTGATGTCACAATGAACTTCTCAAGTCACAGTACCATTGCAACTTAGAAAATATTCCTAGCATTGTACATGTAACACCCTAATTTCAACAAATTTCGTACATGTCGAACTAAGACACCCAACTCCATATATATGAGCTAAACTTTACAATTATAACTTTTATACTGAAACACTTTATTATTAGTAATAAATTAAGTTAAAAATTTTCAAATCTTCTCAAATATTATAATAATCCAATCAATTTCAAAAATGCCAAAATAATCTCTATGATACAATTTTAAGAATGCAATAAACGTATTATATAATTTATTTATTGTTATCAACAATAAATAAATAAAATCTTCAATGTTATATTTTAAATATCACACTCACCAGTTTAAACAATTTATCATAAAAAAATAAATGACGAGAGATAAACTGTTAATTTAATAAGTAATACCATACATAATATATACATGAGTTTTCTTATTTTCATATACATAAAAAGAAATTCATAAGCCTTTTTATTTAATTATCAAACAAAAATATAATCTCAAGTAATTTATTAAAATAACCAAAAGTTTGATATTCATAAATCTTTATAAGAGAATATGTATAAATCATATTTTATGAAATATAAGAAAGTAAACATATAAAATATTCATTATAGAAAACATTTCAAATGTTCATGTCATGCAATGTCACCTAATCTCTAGTGATCTAGCTAATAACATCATCAGAATCATGTGTACATTTTGAACAGAATACTAGTTGGTCCAAATAAATGAATATATTGACCATATGTAGTATTCTAATTTTGATTTTGATCGACCAAACATTTCAATTCAATTAATTAATACATAAGAGCTTGCATTAGTTTACTTACAAAGCATGTAACACATTTTACAATTAAATATTGACTTTTATAAAGTAATTAACAAAAATTTTAAAATATATTCAAGTTGTAAAAATTTATAATATAAATTTATTTGTCTAATAATCAAATATTTTTCAAAACATTTAAATCAAATAATTTATATTGTAAAACATTTTATAATACAAAAACAATCCAATATCTAATGAGTTGAATTTTTTTACTTAAATCAAGTTAAAGTTTTTAACTACCTTTAATTGGTGTTTAAAGATTTTGAGTTTTCTATAACAACAAATTATCTCATCAAGATTACTAAAATAATACATATGTAAATTATATAAAATTTTATTATGGTTACATTAACTCTTAAAAAAAATAGTTATAACCTCAAATTTTTAACTCCTATTTTATAAATTATATCAAGCTAAAATTTTATAGATTTTCTAAGCACACCTAAGTATATTCTATACAAAAATTTTATGACATTTAGAGTATAAATTGTTTTTTAAAATAATAAGTTTTTCATATAACAATAACTTGTCTAGGTTGTTTTAAAAATTCAAAAGACTTAATAAAAAAATTATTACAATTTAAATATTATTACAAATCTCATGAAATATGTGTGAAAACTAAAATAAAATTTTTCATTATTTTTGAAGATCTTTTGATATTTTAAACAATAAGTATTTCAAAAAATATACACATGTTCATATGATTTTAGAATTGAGGTTCACTTAATAAAAAATTTATAAATATTGAAATATGTATCTAAAAATCACAAAATAAAAATAACAAATAACAACCGTTTATATAAAATATCATATAAAATTTCATAATTTTTAAAGGTTGTTTACCATTTCAAATAAATTTTATTTTACACTTAAATCGCAAAATATATAAAATTTCATATTTCAAAGGCTAAATTCAAAATTTTATATAAAATTGAATTCTCATTCATTTGAGTAAAATAAAAATTTAGATTATTCTTATCATATGAGAATTCAAATTATAAAAATTTTGATAAACGAACTTTACAAAATTTACATTAAAAAAATTCTATAAGTAATATACTCAATAAATAATATAAAGTTCTAATCCAATAATTCACTCTCGTAATACAATTTAAACAAAGTATGATTTATTTCTACAAATATTAATTCAAAAAATTCTATTTGATCTACATTAAAATAATGTTAAAAAATAATTCTAAACTAAACTAAAACAAACAAAACAACTTAACTGAAAAAATAACTAAAACGTTATCTTTGACAATTAATAGTTTAAGTATCTACAAATATAATAAAAAAGTATTATGTTTGTGTGTTAAAAAGAGATTGGGAGACAAAGAGGTAAAAGATACATAAGCTTTTATATGTTGATTAAGAAAATAAGAAAATATAGTAAATGAAATATTTACTAAAGATATAAAATAAATAAATAAATAAATCTTTTGTTTTAAACAAAACAAAAATCTTATCCTATCACTTCATAGGTTTAAAATAATTTGGACCCAAAAAGATCCTTTAATTAAAACAAACCAAACTATATCCTTATCACTTTTAATGTTTAAAAGCATATTTATTATAAATATAAATAAATTACTAAATATATCTTTAGTAAAATCAAAATAAGATTTTAACCTTATCAAAATATTTACTATTTCAATTTTTTTTTTAACTAAAACAAAAATAAAAATAAATCTTAACTTTATTAATTCTTACATCTTAGAAAACTCTTACATATCAAGTAATATAATAGTCTCCTACTTTAATTGGGTAAGTGAATATTATAGTAGATTTATATTTAACAATTAATTAAAAAAAATTTCCCACCAAAGCTTTAGCTCATTAACATTTCATCATTAATCAAGGAAAAAAAAAGTCATAATTATATATAGTTTCAAATTGAGTTAGCTGCAACTGGGTACTTTATTCATATGCCGCCACCACCGCATCCATCCAAAAACTACTTATTAACTTTGTATCTGTTATACAATCAATTACAGCCATTCAGTTACAATGTTCACTTACAATTTAAAATGATACCTCCACTTTTAGAAGTAGGCAAGGAGACATTTTTTGCTAGTTTATTTACACACCTCCCCAGATCATGTGCATGCTTCGGACTTGGTCCTATATTAATTTGTTGAATAGAGAACGTTAATCAATGTAAAGTTTTTTGAGATGTGGACTGGTTAATATCTTTCATTATGTGTGCTAACCATGCAAAAAATTTGGTCGCGTTGGCATTGAATGCGTAATTAATTGCATCCATTTGTTTTAAGGACATTAGAAGAAGGCATTTACTTGACTGCACGAGCAGATACAGGAAACATTCATTTTGTATGCCCAAGCTTTTTGCACATGCAACAATGTTGTCCATCACTACATTCCTTGAGAAATTTGCCTTGTTTTCCTTGGTTTGATAATAGATGGATCTCCAATAATGGTAAGATACCACTTACTTGTTTGACGCACTTCTTTCATCCCTTTGCAAAAATTTGGCCCATTGTTTTATATATTAAATAATTGATTTCATTAACTATCTTCCTACATGTCTTGTCGATTTTACATGCCAGGTAACATAACGAGTTTCATGCCGTGATGAGTGATCCGAAGTGAGCTTGCTCTGTAACAATATCATCCACATATGACACGTATATATATATCTACTGCCTTGCCAATTTTTACACTCTTTCTCCACATAGATAGAATCATTTTGATCAGAATAAGGAGCATATGCTCTGCCTTTATCACACACAAAGCATGGCGGCATGGGATGAAAAATGATTCAAACTATAAATACGAACAATGAATGTTTAATTTCATTCGGTCTTACACAATGGTCCATATTGATTGCAATTTATTGAACTGCGAAATTTTGAATTTATAGGCATTTGTGAAAAGAGTGCAGACGATTACAACTAAGGCTCCTGATACAACTGTTTGCATATCCAATCAAACATTTGTCGTGTTTGCACCGATACAACATCCCTCTCAAGGCTTTGCAAATCTGTCAACATGATTGAAACACTGTATCAACTTGCAAAATCATCTTTTTCATTATTATTATGAACACGAGTAATGGCACACTTAACGGAACTTACAAACTCAAAAAGCTTACACTTACTTTGAGCAAACTAAATGATGCAAGTATTCGTACTCTCATACCTTTGTATGTTCCAACAAAGAATTTTCTTAGCACATTTATTTTGGTGCATATTAAACTTTTCTATTAATAAGAACCATTGACAATCAAACTCTACGACGATTATGATTTTCAATATGCAGTCCTTGAATACTTTAGTAAAGTCCACATTTGTTATACAAGTTTATGTATTTCTCACTAGATGCCAAAAACATAATCGATGTGAACTCTTAGCCATTATTTGTTTGACAACTTTTGCTATTACTTTGTCAACATTGGTGATTAGCGACTTTTGGCTTGTTGTCATCCACAATTACCAAGAATATATGTAACAACCACGTGTAGATGTCAACTATTTCATTTTGAAGTAAGGCAAAACCAAAAATTGTTTTCTTGTGATTGTTAGCTCTAACAAGCATGGCCAATGGTTTATAATAAAAATTTGTTTTGTACGTGACATCAAATACTAAGACATCCTAAAATGGTCATAATCACACTGGCTATTGTAATTAGACTAAAACATATGTTGTAATTGAATACAAAAAAAGTCAGGATTTGTATTTGATTTTGTGACAAGTAAGCAATTGTCGTTCATGACCTGTTTCAACAATCTGTACGACAAATTGCATTAAGTTCATTTTGAAAATCATTTCTTTTAGCCAATCTTTTCATAATCTTAGCATTGGTTTGTGACATAATCCATAAATTGAAGGATCTGACACCTATAGAAGCAAGTGACCATTATGAATACTCATTAATAACGCGATGAGAATAGGGAAACTAGTTATGATTTAGAGAAGGCAAAGGATGAGTATGTTCCGTTGAAAAAGTCTTGGCAAACTTTTTTTTATTGAACTGTTAATGCAATTGTGTAATTTCATAAGTAATGGCTCGTGATGATCTAATTTTTTTTTTCTAAGATATTTATACGTCCTAAACCCTTGTTTTGAACATATCCACTGTCCTGTGATAACACAACTCATGTCATCTCGTTTCATAGTATCTTTTATAACGTTGAAACCTACATTTATTGAGCAATTTTTATAACAAGCTTCTGCATCGTCAATAGAGACAAAATGAGAACTAATTATATGAGAGAGAAAAATCTCATTGCCATTGGTAGCAGAATTGGCAAAACTACTAGAGAGCAAAGTGTTTGTACCCGAATACGTCATTACCTCCATTTCTGATCAGGGTAATTGTGATTGGAACATGCACAATTGGCACTAAGTCATTCACCTATTAAATGTAACATATTCCACTGAGTATGAAAGACAGTTAGAACACACTATTTTAATGCAAATGTATAGATGTTTGTAATGAATATTTAACCTCCACCTAATATCTTAAAAATGTGGATATCAATTGGCAGCATAACTATTGGGCTATAGGGTGTGAGTAGGTTCATGAGAGTTGCTAATAAAATCTATTATATTTGCATTTGCTAAGCATAAGTTTCTTTGATTGTCAAAAAGAGAAAACCTTTATATATTTTGATATGCCAAAAAGCACAAGGAAGATGCAAACTTTGTCTCATGCTTCATACCATAAATTTGAGTACATAATAACTACTATACACCCATAAAAATTACCATTGATTGATAACTCATATGAATGTATAAGGCTTACAGTATTTTATATGTATAAAATTATATGACATATATAATATTCACAATTAAAATATTACAAAAATTCTAATAGCATTTAAAAAAATTTAGAAGCCTTTTTACAATATTTTTATACATAATTACGAAAAAAATTATATACCTAATAATTTTCGACAAAATGCTTACTATTAGCTAATTATTCAGGATGAAAACCACAAAATTTTTAGACTATTTAAGTTAAAAAATTTTTAAAAATAAAAGAGTGAATAATTACTTAGTGATAAATGTATGATAATAAACTAAAATCTCAATATTGAAGTAAGAGTATCATATTGAAAAATTATATAATTCATAAAATTCAATCAATTATTTATATTTAAATAATTCATGAAAAGTATTTTCATATTTTTTTTCTGTAGATGTTTCAATTAAATCTGAACTCACTCGAAAATTATTTTTCGATATATCTACTAGTGACCCTTTAGTTAACATTATGAGACTTGTTAATGAGAATTTTTATAAATTTATATATAATAATAAAATTATTGAACTCATTCATTAGTGTTAACTCGGATAGGAAATATGGTCACAGATATTTTGCTATCCGATACCCACTCTTTTATTTTTTCGTAGGCGATAAGAATGAAATAATTATTTTCATACTCTTTCTCTAGTAAGAAAGAAAAATATATATATCAACCTATCATATATCAATATTTGTATACATATGCACCCACAATTGAACACTTATACCAAGTTATAAATTATGAAATTACAAACATATTACCACATCATATTTCTCAATATATACATACATTTCTTATAAATGCACTCTTACTCTGACATTTCAAATTCATATTTATAAAATAATTTATAAATCTAAATTTGTATAATAAAATTAAACGTTTAATTTTATTTTATTAAAATGCATTGAAAATAAATTTAAATTTATAAAATATTAATTTTATATCATTAAAAATATTTAAAAATGTATTTATTTGTTTACAGTTTACGGGAAAGTAATCACTCCTAAAATCAATTTCTTTACTGAGTAAGATCTCCTTCAATAGTCTTAAGTTCTAAACAAGATTTTGTATGTGTATAATATTAATATACTAAAAATATGAAAATGTGGCTCATATATAATATGCATAATGCATATGTCCTTAATTGATGCTAATCGAGGGATTAACTTTAATTTATAATTTTTTTTATTCATTACATCAATATATATAGATATATAACTAAACTAATTTCTACTCCTAATATTTTAAATTCCATTTCTTATCAAATTTTCACCCAATAAATTCTAAACTTTTACACTATATATATATTTTTTAATTTTTTAATCATACAATAGGAACCAAATACGCATATTGTCATACTTTCAAAAACATATATATATATATATATATATATACACATATTAATATTTTAAACTTAGTATCAAAATAATAAGAAGTTCAAAATTTTTTTCAGTCATATATAAATATTCTTTCTAAAGTTTATAACTTATACAATTTAATATTCCTTTATACCATACTTTTTCTAACACCATAAACATTCATTTCATTTAATTCCAATAATTAAAATTGTTTAATATAGCTTATGGATCATGTGAACTTATTTATTAAATTTTAACCCCTACATATCACATACATAATACATCATTAGAATTTCATTTATTACTACAACCAAATATAATCTTATACATATTAAATATTAGGACATAACCATATATACCCTTAACATCAACTATTCTTTAAAACACATCATATAAGCATCAAATTAATCTCATATTTAAACCAAATACATGCATACATAGTACTACCTTTATTTCTTCCTACAACTAAATATAAATTCTCATCTATTTAAACCTCAAAATAAAATCATATACACACTTTAGCACAAATCACATTTTAACATATATTTATATAAGCATTAAATTCATAAAAAAAAATCAAACTAAAAAAATATCTATACACATGCTAGAATTTTGAGTTCTAGGGTCTTTAAATTTAAAAAATTTATAACATGCCTTTGATTAGCTTTTAACATGATTTCTAAGTATGAAAATGATTAAGAAACTCACCACAAATCTTTTAAGCTTAAAGTCTTCTTCCTTGAATTTTCTTTCATTTTTTTTTTTAACAAGAAAACTAATTGAAACTAAATGATTCTCTAGGTATTTATAGTTTGATCTAGGATTGTTTATGGCTATATGATTTTTTTACAAATTTTTCTAGGTTATTTTGGTGGTTCATCAATGCTCAATGATGGAAGGCACGAAGGAGGAAAGTGATAGAAGTTGATAGAAACTTGGAGAAGTTTAAAGAATGAAAGAAATAGGGAACAACTTGATCAAGGAAGGATTTAAATAGCCAAAGTCTTGATTTCACTTTTTATCCATCAATCATATTATTTTGGACCTAAATAAAAATATTAAATTTGTTGCTTAAATTAATACAATATAAAATTACAATTTTGCCATTGGTTTAATAAAAAAAATTTCTAAAATAACCTAGAAATTTATAACACTTTTATTTATACCATTGTCTAAAGAAAAATAAAGTTCTAAATTTATTTAGAAAATAAAATTAAAAAATTAAATAAATAACACATAAATATGTATAACATTACATGTCTTGATTAAATGTCAACTAAATAAATATATATTCAATTAAATCTTTTTATATGCATGATGTGTTAGAAACATGTCAGAAATGAAAATATGATGTATTCAAGTAGTTCTGAGAATTTTTGGTATGAATTCTACGCTTTGATTCAATAAAGGCCAAGCATATATTGGCAATTGCAAAATAAAACTTCCCTTTTCTTCTTTTATTTTTTTGTATCACCATTCTATTACAAGAAAAAATGTTGTTCCATATAGTCATTAGCTTTTTCTCGACTTGCCACAAGGATGATTTGTGTCATATAATGTGTACACATTGTATATTTTAAGTATCATGAAGTAACCAACTTTGGGAAAACAAGTGAAGGCCTTTTCATTATTACAAGCTTTGACTATGATGCTCTAATTGATGAATATAGTAAGAATTTTGAGCCAATTTTTTTTTCATGTACCTGCCAATCTAAATTCAGAAATAAGTTAAGTTCTTGGATTAATACTTAAAAAAGCACTTTGCTAATATGATAGGGTTGATCAAATAAACAAAATATGGCTATAACTTTGCTTACTACTAATTCTGCTATTACATCTTTAAGAAATTAAGAACAAGTTTCTCATTTTCTCTGTAAAAGGTGTGCAAAGAGAAATTTCACATAAGTATGTGTTAACATAGCTTAGTTTATATATTAATCCAAAATAAAAAAAATTAGCTTGGTTCTAGTTCTAGAGCGTTTTTTATAATAAAAGAAACTACAGTATTAACATAATTTTGTCTTAAAGTTCCTTAAAAATTTACTTATGACATCTTTTGCTTTGCTTCTGCTTATTGGGCTATACATTTCTATATAATCTACCCAAAAATTGACACATTATAAGCCATATGCTAGGCATATGTTTTCTCTTTTGAATTAAGGGATAATGTGTAGAATCTGTACCAAAAATTCTCAAAACTACTTAGATAAATCATATTTCCATCCTTGGCATGTTTATAACATATCATGCATATAGAAGTATTTAATTGAATATATGTTTATTTAGTTGACATTAAATTATAGCACGTAACTTTTATGTATTTTATGTCTTATTTATTTAATTTCTTGATTTCACTTTCTAAATGAATTTATAATTTTTTAAAAAAATGGCAAAAATTAAATTGTTGTAAATTTCAAGGTTATTTTTAAAAAAAATTTCATTAAACTAAGGGCAAAATTGTAAGTTTATTCTTTATTAATTTAGGCAATAAATTAAATATTTTCATTTAGGTCCAAAATGATATAATTGGTAGATAAAAAGTGAAATCAAAACTTGGCTTTTTAAAATCCTCCCTTGGCCGAATTTTCCCCATTCTTTTTCATTCTCTCAACTTCTCTGAGCTTCCATCATCTTCTATATCTCTCTTTTTTCATGCCTTCCATCATCTATCATTGATGAACCATCAAAACAATTTAGAAAAATTTGTAGAAAAATGATATGGTCATAAATAACCCTAGATTAAGCCATAAACACTTAGAAAATCATTTAGCTCCAATTAGTTTTCTTGATGTTTAAATAGATAAGAATTTATATGTGGTTGTAGAAAGAAATAAATATAGTAATATGTATATGTGTGCATGTGTGTGTGTGTGTTTCGCTTAAATATGAGATTAATTTGATGCTTATATGATGTGTATTAAAGAATAATTAATGTTAAGGGTGCATATGGTTATGTCATAATATTTAATATGTATAAGATTATGTTTGGTTGTAGTAATAAATGAAATTTTAATGATGTGTTATGTATGTGACATGTATGGGTTAAAATTTGATAAATGAGTTCATATGATCCATAAGTTATATTAAACAATTTTAATGCATTGGAATTGAATGAAATGAATGTTTATGGTATTGGAAAAAATATGATATAAATGGGTATTAAATTATATAAGTTATAAACTTTAAAAAGTATATCTATATATGATTAGAAAAAAAAAATTGAACTTATTATTGTTTTGATACTAAGTTTAAAATATTTACATGTATATGTATATGTTTTTGAAAGTATGACAATATGCATATTTAGTTACCATTTTGTGATTAAAAGATTGATATATGATGTGTAAAATTTTAGAATTAATTGGACAAAAATTTAGTCAGAAATATAATTTAAAATATTAAGAGTATGTAACATCCTCAAAACTAGATATTCCTTTGAAACCTTAGTATAATTGTTTTTATAATATATTTTGAGTTTTGGGTTGTGAAATATATAAGAAAATTTTTGAAACTCTAAGTAGAGCAATTTTAGCAAAAAATTGGTCAAAATAATAGTAAAAGGTAAAACTGTCATTTTGAATGAACGTTGATAGATCAAATGAGAGACGATTGAGTTAAAACTTGTATTTTAGTCATTATTGAAGAAAAATATAGGTTGGATAATTTTAAAATGGTAAGAATCGCTAATTTGCCTGAAAAAAATAAATAACATGACAATTTTATCGAAAAGAGTAAAATGGTTAATTTATCAATGTCACAAAGATCAGATTGGAATCTAAATTTTTAATAATGTTAGAAATATTGTTAGAAGTATGTAGAAAGAAACAAAATCGAATTTAGACAAGAATACCCTTAGAAAAGAGAAAAAAAAAGATCAAAATGACCAATTTTCTTTTCTAGGGGCAAAATGGTCATTTTATAAAAAAATTTTGAATTTCGTGTCACTAAAATCTGATGGACTAAAGTGAAAGAATATAAAAATAGCCTAGGTAGCCTTATAATTTTCTTAGGAGTCAAATAGAAGTTTTAAAAAGTTATTGGGTAATAGTATAATTTTTAAAAATATGAATGTGGATAAGATTGGTTGACTTTTCAAAATTGAAGCAAACCCACTTTTTCTCTTCTCCTTCCCATGAGCTACCCATTTTTTGCTCTTTCAATTTTTTGAAAAGAAATTAAGCAAAATTTCTTAATCCGCCCGTTTAATCGCGTTACTGCAGAAGGAAAACTTGTTCTACGCATCGAGAGCTTTAATTTGACGGTAAAATTTTTTAATTTTATTAAATTTTAGTTTTTGGAGTTGTTGAAAAAAAGTATTTAAATAATGATTTTATGGATTAAATGATGTTTTAGGTTTTTTTTTTAGTTTGAATTGGGTACAATAGTCATCACATTTGAATTTGAGGTAAGAACCCTAAACCCTAACTTTATAATTTAGGAATTTTGTAGAATTGATACCTAATTTATGAAATTGAGTATTTGTAAAATAGATTAAAGTGAATAAAATTATATAAATAAGAAAAAAATTTAGTTTATTCATAATATAACATATTTGGTCACTATTTATAGAGTATTTAAATGTTTGATTTTAATGTGTTTTGACATGTTTAAAAGTGTATAAATATGTTAGGGAATAGATGGAATTGGTAAGAATTAGTTTAGATGTGTAAAATAGAAGAAAAATAGAAAAAAGGGCAAAATGGTCCATTTTGGGTTACTGCTTATTAAGTGTTAAATCATGATATTTTTGATGTATTTATGTGTTAATAATTGTATTAGGAATAAATGAAATTGGTAGGAATTAGTTGCATGTGTAAAATGGAAGAAAAATAGAAAAATGGCAAAATAGTCAATTTTGGGTATTATTTATTTAGTGTTAAATTACATTAATTTAGAAGTATTTAAAATAGTTGATTAAATATGCGTGTATATATATATATATATATATATATATATATA